>PITA01007427.1:0-59999 GCA_004023965.1 Spilogale gracilis
GGGAGGGAGGGAGGGAGGGAGGGAGGGAGGAAGGAAGGAAGAGAAAGAAAAGAAAGAAAAGAAAAGAAAAGAAGAGAAGAGAAAAGAAAAGAAGAGAAGAGAAGAGAAGGGTGCCTGCGTGGCTTAGTTGGTTGAGTGACTGCCTTCGGCTCAGGTCATGATCCCGGAGACCCGGATCAAGCCCCACATTGGACTCCATGCTCAGCGGGAAGCCTGCTTCTCCCTCTCTCACTCCCCCTGCTTGTGTTCCCTCTCTGGCTGTGTTTCTCTCTGTCAAATAAATAAAATCTTAAAAAAAAAAAAAAAAAAAAGAAAAGAAAAGAAAAGAAAAGAAAAGAAAAGAAAAGAAAAGAAAAGAAAAGAAAAGAAAGGAAGAAAGAACTAGGCTATCAAGCCATGCAAAGACGAGGAGGAAACTCAAACGCCTCTTACTAAGTGAAAGCAGTCAATCGAAAGGCTACATACTGTAGAACCTAATTACATGACATTCTGGAAAAGAGCAAAACTACGGAGACAGTAAAAAGATCACTGGTTGCCAGGGGTTAGAGGAGTGGGGGGATGAATAGGTGGAGCACAGGGGATTTTTAGGACAGTGGAAACACCCTGTATGATACTACAATGATTGATAAATACCTTCACACATTTGTTCAAATCCATAGAATGTCCAACACCAGGAGTGAACCCTAATGTAAACTAGAGACTCGGGGTGATTATGATGTATCCATGTAAGTTCATCAATTGTAACAAACGTACTACTTTCATGGGGGAGGTTGATGATGTTGATGACAGTGGGGAATTCTGTGCATACGTAAAGACAGGAAATCTCTGAAAATCTCTGTATCTTCCCCTCAATTTTGCGATGAACTTAAAATTGCCCTAAAAAAAAAAGTCTTTAAAGGATTTTTTAAGTCACTAGGGAAAAAAATGTTTGAAGAAGATGGTTTCAGAGAGAAGAAAAAATAATAAAATAAAATAAAAATAGATAAAGAAAGTCACTAGCCTAGGCCATACTCAAGGAGAGGGTATTTTACATGGGTATGAACACCAAGGAGTGAGGATCATGGGGACCATCCTAGAAGGTGGCTGGCCACGGCTCCCATGTTTTGAGTACTCTCCCGACACCTGTCCAGGAAGCTACATGCTTTAATTCACAGAGTCCTTACAACAGTCTTGTGAAGAATTAGAAATTCAAAAAATTAGAAATAGAACTACCCTATGATCCAGCAATTCTGCTTCTGGGTATTGATCCAAAGGAAATGAAATCAGGATCTCAAAGGGATATCTGCTTTCCTATGCTCTTTGCAACATTATTCACAATAGCCGAAGTATGGAAACCACCAAGTATCAGCCAACAGGTGAAAGGATAAAGAAGATGTGATAGGATATACATACCTAGATATAGATACACACAATGGAATATTCTTCAACCATGAGAAAGAGGGAAATCCTGCCATTTGCCACATTTTGGATAGACCTTATGGGCATTAGGCTAAGTGAAATCAGTCAGAGAAAAACAAATACTTTATGATCTCACTTATATGTGGAATCTAAAAGAGCCGAACTCACAGAAACAGGAAGTAGGGTGGTGGTTACATGGGCCTGGGGGACAGGGGAATGCAGAGATGTTAGTCCAAGGGCAACAAACCTTCAGTCAGAAGGTGAGTAAGTTCTGAAGAGCAAAGGTACAACATGGTAATTATGACGAATAATGCTCTATAATTTACCTGAAGGTTGCTAAGAGAGTTGATCTTAAATGCTCTTGCCGCACACAAAAATGGTAATTATGTGACATGATGGGGGGGTTAAGTAATGTTGTAGTGGTAATTATATTACAACATGTGAGCATATCAAATCAACACATTGTACACCTTAAATTCACACAGTGTAGTATGTCAATTATATCTCAATAAACCTGGAAAATTTTATAATTAAAAAAAGAAAGAGGGATGCCTCGGTGGCTCAGTCAGTGAAGTGTCCTACCCTTAGTCATGATCTCAGGGCCATGAGATCAAGCCCCACATCCAGCTCTGCATTGAGCGTGGGGCCTGCTTACGATTCTCTCTTGGGCGCCTGGGTGGCTCAGTGGGTTAAGCCTCTGCCTTCAGCTCAGGTCATGATCCCAGGGTCTCGGGATTAAGCCCCACATCTCCCTCCTCCACAGGGAGTCTGCTTCTCCCTCTGCTTGCTCCTCCTCCCACTGATTCTCTCCATCTCTCTCTCTCAAATAATAAATTAATTTTAAAAAGCATTCTCTCTCCCTCTCCCTCCCCACCCTGCTCGCGTGCAGTCTGTCTCTAAAAAGAAAGAAAGAAGCGAAGGAGAAAAAAAAAAAGAAAAGAAAAAAATCAGGAGACTACAGCTGATGGGGAATGGGGTAGGGGTGGGGGGAGGGAATGACGTCCTTGAAGCCATGCGCCTGGTAGGCATAGTTACTTCCCCCGACTCCCACCGTTGCTACTGACGCTCACACTTGTCTGCATAGATCCTGCTTCTGCCCATTTGTGAGCAGAGCCCCTCCTACAACCAGCTGTTGGAAAGAGCACTGGGGACAGACTCAGGTGCATATGCTAAAGGGCTGCAGTCCGGTGGCCCAGATGGGGGACAAGAGCAAGGACACCCCACTTTGCTGGGCCCCGGCCAGGAGGTGACCAACACCAAACCTGTAGCTCCTGGCCATGCACTGCTCTTGTGACCCCAAGGGGGATTTTGAACTTTCTCTCTGGTCCTGTCCCACCCTAGCAGAGCCCTTAAAACAGTTCCAGTCAGCACAAAGAATAGTCACCAGCTGCCCCGGTCTCCCGAGCACTTCCAAGCTGTCTTGAATAAGTTGGACAAGGAAACCATCTTTCATTTGCCATGAATTTTGCATTACACTGAATTCCATTAGGTTCACACTAACGCCGTTCCCTCCAAGACCACGCTCTCCATTCACGGCACATGTGTGATTACAGGAGGGGTCTCCAAGGGTCCAGAGCCTCCCAGCACATCTTGAGAGTGTTTTTATGTACACTCGAGCCTTCGGTGCTTAGGAGTTAAATCTGAAGATGAGACCACACTTGGATTTCTGGTATTAATAAAGTCGGCTTCTTTCTCTTTGCATGAGAGAGAATGACTAGACTTACTGCTGAGCGTCTGGTGTGCTTCAGCACCTTCGAGGGCTGTACGCCTAGAGGACAGGGCTGAGAAAGGTCTTGTGAATGGGGGAGAGGCCACACACGCAGTGCTTTCAGGGATGTGGGTCCCACTGGGTTTTAGTGCCCTCCACTTGGATCTGAAGTCAGCCCCATAGATCCTAAAGGGGGCCTTTGTGAGGATCATCAGGCAGGGAATCTTAACTCCTGAGCTCAAAGCCCCCATAAGCATCCCCATGTTTATCACTGAGTTTATCACAGAACGGGAGGATTCCTTGATGCGTTGACAGGCACATCCAGATGCATTGACAGCCACCACAGGCCAACTCTGACCCCACAGGTCTTCTGAGAAGAGTGAGCACTGTGAGGACTGGGACATTGCAGTCTGATGCCGACATGGGATGGGGTCAGGCTTCTGCCTCTCTAGCCCATTGCAGGGGACAATGCTGGTGCTGGTCTGTGGACCACACTTTGAGTAACAAAAACCAGCTTGGAGGCACAGAATGATGAAGTGTCACTTCTGTAGGTGACAGAGACAAGGCAAGGTACCACTAGGGTTGGGCAACCACTCACTCTGCCTTCCTTCCCTGACGTACCTTTCTGATCAGGCAGTGAAACTGAAGAGAAGGAGCACAGAAGGCTCTCACTCTCATCCTGGTTCTTCTATTAGCCCATTCTCTGACTCTGGGCAAGTCTGGTCTAATTCCGGCACCACCACACACGCCACATAACATCTAAGAGAAAACGAGATCTGAGAGCATTCTGAAAATCACAAAAGAGTACATAAGTGCAAGGTCAAAGAACCATAACCTTGGGGCACCTGGCTGGGTGGCTTGGAGGAGCATGCAACTCTCGTTCTCAGGGTTATGAGTTCGAGCCCCACAAAGGGTATAACAATGATTTAAAAGGAAAATCTTTAGGGGGCACCTTGGTGGCTCAGTTGGTTAGGCATCTGACTTTTTTTTATTAACATATAATGTATTATTTATTTCAGGTCTGTGATTCATCAGTTCTACACAACTCACAGCACTCACCATAGCACAAGCCCTCCCCAAAGTCCATCATCCAGCCACCGCATCCCTCCCATCCCTCTCCCCTCAGGCAACCCTCTCTTATGGTTTGTCTCCCTCCCCAGTATCATCTTGTTTCATTTTCCTCCCTTTCCCCCACAACCCCTCACCCTCCCTCTCAAATTCCTCATATCAGAGCAATCATATTATAATTATCTTTCTCTGATTGACTTATTTCACCTAACCTGATACCCTCTAGTGCCATCCACATTGTTGCAAATGGCAAGATTTCAGCCTATTTTTTTTTTAAGATTTTATTTATTTGACAAAGAGAAACACAGCTAGAGAGGGAACACAAGCAGGGGGAGTGAGAGAGGAAGAAGCAGGCTTCCCATCGAGCAGGGAGCCCAATGTGGGGCTCAATCCCAGGTCTTCGGGATCATGACCTGAGCTGAAGGCAGTTGCTAAACCAACTGAGCCACCCAGGCACACCAAGATTTCAGACTTTTTGATGGCTGCATAGTATTCTAGTGTGTGTGTGTGTGTGTGTGTGTGTGTGTGTGTGTGTGTGTACCACATCCTCTTTATCCATTCATCTCCTGGTGGACATCTAGGATCTAGGCTCTTTCCATAGTTTGGCTATTGCTGCTATGAACATTTGGGTGTGCATGCCCCTTCAGATCACTACATTTGTATTCATGGTCATGGTGAATAATCCTTTTAATGTACTGTTGGATCCTATTAGCTAGAATTTTGGTGAGAATTTTTACATACATCTTCATCGGGGATATTGGTTTGTAATTCTCCTTTTTGATGGGGTCTTTGGTTTTGGGATCAAGGTGATGCTGGCCACATAAAATGAGTTTGGAACTTTTCCTTCCATTTCTATTTTTTGGAACAGTCTCAGGAGAATAGGTATTCATTCTTCTTTAAGTGTTTGGTAGAATTCCCCTGGGAAGTCGTCTGACCTTGGGCTCTTGTTTCTTGGGAGATTTTTGATGACTGCTTCAATCTCCTTACTGGTTATGGGTCTGTTCAGGTTTTCTATTTCTTCCTGGTTCCATTTTGGTAGTTTATAAATCTCTAGGGATGCATGCATTTCTTCCAGTTGTCAAATTTGCTGGCATATAGTTTCTCATAATATGTTCTTATAATAATTTGTATTTCTTTGATGTTGGTTGTGCTATCTCCTCTTTCATTCATGAATTTATTAATCTGGGTCCTTTCTCTTTTCTTTTTGATAAGTCTGGCCAGGGGTTTATCAATCTTGTTAATTCTTTCAAAGAAGCAGCTCCTAGTTTCATTGATCCTTTCTACTGTTCTTTTGGTTTCTATTTCATTGATTTATGCTCCGATCTTTATTATTTCTCTTCTCCTGCTGGGTTTAGGTTTTCTTTGCTGTTCTTTCCCCATCTCTTTTAGGTGTAGGGTTAGATTGTGTACTTGAGACCTTTCTTGTTTCTTGATAAAGGTTTGGATTACTATATACTTTCCTCTCAGGCCCACCTTTGCCTGTCTCCCAAATGTTTTGGAAGTTGTGTTTTTATTTTCATTGGTTTCCATGAATTTTTAAAAATTCTTCTTTAATTTTCTGGTTGACCCATTCATTCTTCAGTAGGATGGTCTTTAGTCTCCATGTATTTGAGTTCTTTCCAACTTTCTTCTTGTGGTTGAGTTCTAGTTTCAAAGCACTGTGGTCTGAAAATATGCAGGGAATGATCCCACTCTTTTGGTAGCAGCTGAGACCCGATTTGTGGCACAGGATATGATCTATTCTGGAGAATGTTCCATATGCACTAGAGAAGAATGTGTACTCTGTTGCTTTGGAATGGAAAGTTCTGGATATATCTGTGATGCCCATCTTGTCCAGCGTGTCATTTAAAGCCCTTATTTCCTTGTTGATTTTTGCTTAGATGATCTATCCATTTCAGTAAGGGGGTGTATTAAAGTCCACTACTATTATTGTATTATTGTTGTGTCTTTGATTTTGTTATTATTGGTTTATATATTTGGCTGCTCCCATATAAGGGGCATAGATATTTGAAATTTTTACATCTTCCTATTGAATAGACCCTTTAAGTAAGATATAGTGTCTTTCCTCACCTCTTATTATAGTCTTTGGCTTAAAATCTAATTTGTCCGATGTAAGGATTTCCACCCCAGTTTTCTTTTGATGTCCATTAGCATGGTAAATTGTTTTTCACCCCCTCATTTCAATCTGGAGGTATCTTTGGGTCTAAAATGAGTTTCTTGGAGACAGCATATCAATGGGTCTTTTTTTTTTAATCCATTGTGATACCCTGTGTCTTTTCACTGGGTCATTTAGCCCATGTATATTCAGGGTAACTATTGAAAGATACAATTTTAGTGCCATTGTATTGCCTGTAAAGTGACTGTTACTATATATTGTCTCTGTTCCTTTCTGGTCTGTTATTTTTAGGATCTCTCTTTGCTTAGAGGACCCCTTTCAATATTTCCTATAGGGCTGGTTTGGTGTTTGCAAATTCTTTTAGTTTTTGTTTGTTCTGGAAGCTTTTTATCTCTCCTTCTATTTTCAATGACAGCTAGCTGGATATAGTATTCTTGGCTGCATATTTTTCTTGTTTAGTGCTCTGAATATATCATACCAGTCCTTTCTGGCCTGCCAGGTCTCTGTGGATAGGTCTGCTACCAATCTAGTATTTCTACCATTGTAGGTTATAGACCTCTTGTCCAGAGCTGCTTTCAGGATTTTCTCTTCGTCATTGAGACTTATAAGTTTTACTATTAGATGATAGGGTGTTGACCTATTTATATTGATTTTGAGGGGGGGTTTCTGTGCCTCCTGGATTTCGATGCTTGTTCCCTTCCCCAAATTAGGGAAGTTCTCTGCTATAATTTGCTCCAATATACCTTCTGTCCCCTCTTTCTTTCTTCTTCTTCTGGGATCCCAATTATTCTAATACTGTTTCATGTTATGGTATCATTTATCTCTCAAATTCTCCCCTCGTGGTCCAGTAGTTGTTTAGCTCTCTTTTTCTCAGCTTCTTTATGCTCCATCATTTGGTGTTCTATATCACTAATTCTCTCTTCTGCCTCAGTTATCCTAATAGTAAGAGCCTCCACTTTTGATTGCACCTCATTCATAACTTTTTTTATTTCAACTTGGTTAGATTTTAGTTCTTTTATTTCTCCAGAAAGGGATTTTATTTCTCCAGAAAGGGGTTCTCTCGTATCTTTATGGTTCTCAAGCCCAGCTAGCATCTTTATAACCATCATTCTAAACTCTACTTCCTACATCTTACTAATTCCCCTATTGATTAGTCCCTAGCCATTAGTACGGCTTCTTGTTCATTTTTTTTTTTGAGGTGAGTTTTTCCACCTTGTCATTTTATCCAGAGACAAACAGATGAATGAAAGAACAAAATACTAAAAGGATAGCAATGACCCCAGAAAAAATATACACTAACCCAATCAAAAAAGACCCAAAACTGGAGGGAATGGGAGAATATATATATATATATATATATATATATATATATATATATATATAATTATACTACTGGTGAATAGAACAGAACCACACACTTGATTTAGAGTGTACTTTGGTCTGTTAGAAGAAACTGCTTCCCAAAATTTTGAAGAAATACTTATATGTATACAAAAATAAGGATAAACACAATGAAGGGATGGAATATGACTGTAAAGATGAAAATTAAAAAGATTTTAAAAAGTCAATTGATAAGATAAGGATCTGGTTGAAAAAAGAAAAAAAATGGAGAGAATGTGATCAGTCTGGAGATTAGAACAAAGGCATACTCTAGATTTAGGGTATATTTTGATCTGTTAGAAGAAACTGTATCCCAAAATTTTAAAGAAAGAAAAACGTACATGTCTACAAAAAATAAGGTTAAATATTATGAAGGGAGAGAATATGACTATAACAATGAATATTTTAAAAGATTTTTTAAAAGGTATTGATAAGATAAAATAGTTAAAATAGGAAAGAGAAAAAATTTTAAAAATAGAATAAGAAAAAAATTTTTTAAATTTAACTTTGATGAAAGAATCATAGGGCAGGGGGAAGCCATGAATTCTACATGCTCTATTCCCATAGCTCTTAATGATTTGTAGTTCTCATTGATCGGTGAGCTTGGGCTTGGCTGGATGATCTCCCTGATCTTCTGGGGGTGGAGCCTGTCACCGTGATTCCCAAACGTCTCTGCTGGAGGCGGAAGTGCCCCGCCCTCGCCAGGGGCCAGGCTGAGCGATCCCCGCAGGTTCGCTCTCGGGAGCTTTTGTTCCCTCAGCGCTTTCCGTCCAGCTTTGGAGGCCGGGAATGAAGATGGCGGCCTCCCAGTCTCCTGCCCAGAGGAGCTGAGAGCTAGGGCCCCCCCCTTCAGTGTGCCCCAAGAGATAAGCAGTCGGTCACACCTGTCTCCGTGGTCTTGTCGCGCTCTGTGTCACCCAGCCTGTGACCGAGCGTTTCTATCTCTGGCGCGCGGCCCCGTTTGGAGTCTCCAAACCCAGCAGGTTCCTGCAGCGCGCTCCCGCACCGCCCCTCCCGGGGGAGGAAGGTGAGTCTTCCCGGATCTGCCACTTGTGGGGTCCCTGCTCCAAGAGCAGTGGCCCGACTGCGCCTCGGGTCCCGGTGTAAGGTGAGCGCGAGCTGAGAGCCCCCCTCGGCTCCGTCCCTGCAGCCGGCCTCCCCGCTCCGATCCCCGGCAGCTCCGCCCGCTCAGGCGCCCCGGGTCCTTCTGTGACCCCGCGGGACCTGAGACCACACTGTCCCAACAAGGGCCCCACCCCCCGCTGAGCCTCTGGGCGACGTCCCTCAGGGGAGCAGACTTCTAAAGGTCCCGAGTTTGTGCTCCAGCCTCTACTGCTGCCCGGGAGCCGGCCCCTCCCGCCGCGGTCTGTCTTCCCAGATGTCGCCTCGGGTTCACTTCTCTGCACGCCCTACCTTCCAGAAAGTGGTCGCTTTTCCGTTGCTAGAATTGCTACTCTTCTCTTTCATCTCCTGTTGAGTCTGTAGGTGTTCGGAATGTTTCTATAATTATCTAGCTGAACCCCTGGGACTTGACGAAATGTAGGTCTCCTACTCGCCCGCCATCTTGCTTCTCTAGGCATCTGACTCTTGATTTCAGTTCCGGTTGTGGTCTCAAGGTCACAAGATCAAGCCCAAGTTGCACTCTGTGCTCATTGGAGAATCTGCTAGAGAGTCTCGCTGTCCCTCTGCTCCCCTCCACTTGTGTTTGTGCTCTCTTTGTCAAATAAATAAATAAATCTTTTAAAAATAAAATAAAGCCTTCAAAAAAAAAAAAGGATCATGACCAAAAGCTCAAGGTTTAGGGTAATGTGCTGTGCCCTAGCCTCTTCCCAGGCCCCACTCTCATGAGCAGCTGCACGGGTCCCTTACAGTGTCAGGCACCATTAGTGATCCAAAGAAGTCCCATAGGCTCTTCTCGGTGCTTCCCTGTGTACACAGCCTGTGTCCCCATTAGCATGGTTATCTCCAAAGCAAGAAGCTTTCCAAAGGAATATCAGGTCACCTCTTGGGTCTTCAAACCCTAAGTGCTATGTTAGCCTGTTCTTTTAAGCCATCAGCCCCTAAGGAGGTTGTAGGAAAGTGTGTCCTTCTCAAATTTTGGGCAGTGAGGTGAATACAAGTCAGTACCATCACCATGGGATAGAGAAGGAAACAGAAGAATGAGGAATAAAGGTGGGAAGTGGATCGGGACAGAGGGCCTGCTGTGGAGTGAGGAACGCCCCGAAATCACCAGGCACCCTGCAGCCCCTGGCTCTCACTTTCAGTTTCTACATTGCTGCCCCTGCTGCCATCACTCCATCATCAGCAAACACTCACAAAGACCCTGTTCCAGACCTCATGTTCGAGATGTGGGAGGCTGTTGGCTAGCAGAGATGGTGATGAATCAGAGGAAAATAAAAACGCATCCCTTTTCTCCAGCAACATATAGCTGAATGTAGGGATAAATTATACTAAACACAAAAACCACAATAAAAGGCAGAATATGCCAAATGCCCAGGATACTGAGTGCTGAGAAGTCCTCTGAGGGAGAGATTCCCAGGTTCCAACAGAGAAAGGAGTTGCTGACCTGTAGTTGCAGTGGAGGGAAAGAAGGAAAACAGTTCATCACAGCAGCTCTAGCCCCTGTGATCAGGCTTGTCATTCTTTAGCAACTGCATTTTGTTGACGGCCACATGCTTGGCAGAGTGCCTTCAGCACTGGGGGGCCTCGGTGGAGGAGCCAGACAATACTGCCCCCCCAGAAGCCAAGTGAGAACTGTCCCTGAATATGGGAGGCCCACCACCACGCAGCCACCACCTGGATGGACTGAGAGTTCTGGGCCCTTGTGGAAAAAAAAAATATATATATATATATATTTTTATATATATAGGCGCCCCTAGTTTTACTATTTTCAAATACTGTGATAATTAGAAATAAAAGTAATTCTCAAGAAATGATATCACTGAAATGTTAAAAATTTCCAACAACTGTTGAAAGATCGTTCTGGAGTGGCATCTTTAGCAATATGAACTGTTGTGCAAACTTTTCCTCAAAATCCCTGATCCTGTAAAATTAAGAAAAACACAACCAGGAAGAATTTTCTGGCAAATGCCATACATCTATCTTAGGTTTTGCATTTTTTGTCCTTATACTTTGCACGTCCTTCTGTTAGAAGGTCAAGATTCAGGACAGGCACCACCCACCCCAGGTAGAAGGGGCCATAAAGGATGCTGTGATTGGCAGATGAATGTGGGGCCATGAAGGAACTATGGCCCAGTTTTACACTTATTATAATAATACACGATGTAAAAAATTATGCCTCCGTAAAACATTTAGCACTGAAGTGAATAAATGAAATATTTATAAGTAGACATTTGACTCTTCCTTCCACAGTCCTAGAAAGTCTGCATATTTGAACTGACCTCAAAACTCTTCTTTAATAATATATTCTCACTACACAAATAAGACATCTCTGTATTTGGCTGACTCCCCTTCTCTGCTTTGGGAGAAGAATTTAAATACTTCCTCTACTGCCATTTAACTTCCATCACAGAAGAGGACATGTGTAACAGTGATACATGCAGAAACAAGACAGCAGTTTTGCATTAGAACTTCCCTGAACACCCTGAGTTTGCAATTCTCAGGATGTCCTGAGTTGATCTGCATGAAGGTAATTCGACGTTAGCTTGCTTCATGTTCAAACCTTAGGCATATGTAAGCCTTACTCTTTTTTCCTCATTAAGATTCTAATAATGAACTTTATTTTCTTGGTTAGTGTTTACTCCTGAATGCTAGTCCCAAGACTGTTTATAAGTCACTGACTGACAGCATGGACTTTGGCTTTGAAAAGTCCATGAAATCAATGGTCCTGGGTAACTGACAGTCTTTCTCATCATCGAATTTTCTCATTTGTAAGAATGAAGGTAACAGGTGAATAGGTGGCAGGTGTGTCCTGGGCTTAAGCAGACTGGGGTGGCAGGGGCTGTTCATTTGTCCTCCCACCTGCTGACCTCTGGGCTCCACCCTGAGCTTCTGCCCAGCCCTCCTTCCTCTTGAAGCATGCTCACTAGCAGGTGGAGAAAGGGCTTGCATTTCCTTCTGTCAGTACTTTCCCAGAGTTCCCGGCAGTGTGTGTGTGTGTGTGTGTGTGTGTGTGTGTGTGTGTGTATGTGTGTGTATAGACACACCCCTAGTGGCCAAGTTCTTTTCTTAGAGCCAGCTCTTTTTGCCGAGGGTGCAAGCAGAAGCAGTGAGGATCTGGCCAGCCTCGTGCTGTTCCTGGCCTGTCCACTCCAGCTTCCTGGTCCTGCTCTCAGCCAGGTGGGCTGATTTCTCCTTTGGTCCTCAAGGTCAGGCCTCACCCTGGGGATCCTCAGCCCAGCTAATGATCTGTCCATGTCTCAACTGCTAAATGTGAGATGGGCTCAAATATTTTTTCACGGGCGCCTGGGTGGCTCAGTTGGTTAAGCCACTGCCTTCAGCTCAGGTCATGATCCCGGAGACCCGGGATTGGGTCCCACATCGGGCTCCCTGCTTGGCAGAAAGCCTGCTTCTCCCTCTCACTCCCCCTGCTTGTGTTCCCTCTCTGGCTGTGTTTCTCTCTGTCAAATAAATAAAATCTTAAAAAAAAAAAAAAGAAAATAGTAAAATTATAAAACTTCTGATCTTTACTGTGAAGGTTTCTAAAAAAAATTTTTTGTTGGGACTCCAGGCTAGCTTAGTCACTGGAGCATGCAAATCTTGGTCACAGAGCTGTGGGTTTGAGCCAATTAAAATCTTGAGAGAGAGAGAGAGAGAGAGAGAGAGAGAGAGAGAGAGAGAAAGGAACGAAAGAAAGATAAAGAAAGAAAGAGAGAGAGAAAGAAAAAAAGAAGAAAGAAAGAAAGAAAGAAAGAAAGAAAGAAAGAAAGAAAGAAAGAGAGAGAGAGAGAGGGAGGGAGGGAGGGAGGGAGGAAGGAAGGAAGGAAGGAAGGAAGGAAGCAAGCTCGCTCTGCAAAAATATTGCCCAGGTCTCTTTTTTCATGGTTTTTTTTCCCTCTTTTTTCTTTCTGTCCATGAAAACTAAAATCAAAGAATGATTGACGCCAGTGAATAGGCTGGAATTTCTGAAAAGCAAACACAAACTCTACACTGAGACAAGCCCTGTCTTGAAAAGAGAAGGCATTTCCCAAAGTCTCCCTGACAGCACAGATACAGGATTCGGGGTAGCTGGTTTCCTTCCAGAGCAGCATTTACTAGCCCTCTGCAGGATGAGGCCCTTCGGATCCCTGCAGGTCTAGGAGCCAACCCCCACCTGCTGCCAGAATCCAGGAAATCCCAGCAGGCAGTGCATAGTGAATGCGAAGCACCAGGCACCGCACCGTGAGAAAGCAGGAAGCAGAGAAAGATCAGGGAGCTGGGCTTTTGATCAAATCAGAGAGCTATGGAGGGCTAGCAGAACCACATTCTGGAAACACATTTTATACACAGAGCATGAAATACCCACATTCTAGAGAGAGCGATCGTAAATGTCTAGACATATAGTAACACATAGGGCTGAATGTCTGGGCTTGTGTAGTATTTTCCACCACAGTATCCCTAGAACACCCACAATTCAAGCAACCCAGGCTCCCCCCGGGCTGAAGTCCCACTGCGGTATCTTGCACAAAGCCAGTGCAGCCTGCAGCCCACCCCCACTTCCCAGCATGCCTCAGACCCTCGCTTCCCAGCCACATGCATTCAAGAACATTAGAGTCCAAGCCGCCCCGCGAAGGTAGTTTGTAACTGTATTAGAAGGAGCGATTCCTCCACTTTCCTGCTCTTATTGCCTTGCACGATACGATAATGTTTCCTTGATTCTCTATCTCTTTGAGGGCTGCGTATCAACAGTCCCCACTGCACAGAGCTGACTTCTCTCAACACTCAAAACTGCTACACACACACACACACACACACACACACACGCGCGCGCGCGCGCGCGCGCGCTCCTTAGGACAAGGCCAATTCTCCCCAGGAATACAGAAGCTTGTCACCATGGAGACAGGCTCTAGGTGCTCCAAGTGCGGATCTGCAGTACCACCTAGTGGAGCATTGGGACTCTGCATTCTCCGAACCGCTCAATGTTCAATGTTGCATGCAAGGAGATGGTTGGTTGGTTGGTTGCTTGCTTGCTTGCTTGCTTGCTTTTTTAGCTATCTGGTGTTTTCCTTCAATATTTCTAGGAATCTGCCCACTAATATCTCTCGAACCAAGTTTATGGAGACTCTGCCTCCCACGTGAAGAAATGGTGCTCAAGGTCAGATCTGGCACTAGTGTTCCATCTCATTTTCTGAATGTCCTGCTTTACTATCCCATACCTAGCTCTAAATAAGTCAGGAACTGGGGCACCTGGGTGGCTCAGTCGGTTAAGCCTCCGCCCTTGGCTCAGGTCATGATCTTGGGATCCTGGGAGCAAGCCCCACATCAGGCTCTCTGCTCAGTGGGGAGTCCGCTTCTCCCTCTGCCTCTCTCTCCCCTTGCTCCTGTCCTCTGTCTTTCTCAAATAAATAAAACCTTAAATAAATTAATAAATAAGCAAGTCAGGAACTACTGCAGAGTGCCCTGGATATCACATAAAATGACAAAAATAAGCCAACACCTGACGTATGGGAGAATAAAACTCATCTGGGATCTCAATAGTGATCAAGCTCTCCTCTATTGTTTTGTTCATTTGCTCAGCAAGTGTGATTTCTAATCCACAAATGTGCATGTGTGAGAAGTAGATTTTTCTCTGTTTCCTATAAATGAATGTACCCATTCCATCATGGAGCAGGAAGTTGATATCAGTAAATTAGAGGTCTCCTGCCCTAACTTCATCCGAGTTCCAGAAGACTCCTGTGACACTGAGTCTGGAGGCTGGGTGGATCCTTGGGGTCCAGCCTCCCATCTGTCTGCTCATCAGCGGCCATGACCTCCCCCCTGCAGAGTGTGCTACATCACCCGGGGCCAACGCCGCCCCTACAGTCCTTCCTGTCATCCCCCTCCCTGATGCAGGACTGCCTGGTGGTAAAATAAAAGAGGGAAGCCCCCACTGAATATCTTTAATTAATAATCTGCCTGCCAATATTTATCATGCTTATGGGCATAAACATGTTGCTATATGTGATGAATAGAGATGAAAATAGATGGCTTTGCTTAAGCTCATGGGCTTCCAGGAGAAAGACTTTGTCAACGAAGAATAGGAATGTTCTAAGCAATTGCTGCAAGGGAGACAGTGATCTATGGTCCCTTAATAAAATGCTTGAGCCAGGTGGGTTTTGGAACTCCAAATGTGTCAGGTTTTAGGAAGGTAACCAGTCTATACATTCTATATTTCATTATATCTCCATTGGGGTCTAGAATGCCCTGGGAACCCAGGGGAAGCAAATTGAAATAAAGACATTCAACAGCCTCATGCTCGTTCAGGCAGGACTGGCCCGTAAATGAGGTCTAGTACCAAAAAGAAAAAGTTTCACTTTCCATAATTTTTGCTTGAGGTAAGATCTGGAAGTGAGTTGGCCAGCTCACCAGGTGGCAGCCTCAGAGGGGGAGAGACCAAGCAGAGGGACACAGGGACAGGTCAGCATAAGAATGTTAGGGCAGCCCCAGCTGGAAATACTCAACCAGATTCTTCACTCTTCAAGATTCCCAGCTCTGTGGCAAAACTCCCCCTTTGTAAGCAAAATGAAAAAGGCAAAGTAATGAATAGGAGAAAATATTTGCAAATCATACTCCCAATAAGGATAGTATCCAAAATATATAAAGAACTCATAATATGCAAAAGCAAAAAAAGAAAAAAGGTAAATAATCCAATTAAAAAACAAGAAGAGGACCTGAGTGGACATTTTTCCAAAGAATACATACAGATGGCCAACATGCATATGAAAAAATGTGCAACATCACTAATCGTCAGGGAAAGGCAAATCAAAACCACAATGGGATATCGTCTCATATCTGTCAGAATGGCTAAAATAAAAAAGATAAGAAATAAACATTGGAAAGACTGCAGAGGAAAGGGAACCCTTATGCACTGTTGGGAATGTCAACCAGTGTGGCCATTATAGAGAATAGTATGGAAGGTCCTCAAAATAACTAAAATTAGAACTACCATCTGATCCAGAAATCCCACTCCTGGGTATTTACCCAAAGAAAATGAAAACCCTAATTCAAGAAGATGTATCCATCACCATGTTCACTGCACCATTATTTCCAAGGGCCAAGATATGGAAACAATGGACATCGATGGATGAATAGAGATGTGATAGAGTGATATAGAAGATATAGTATAACCCTATATACATATATATACGGTATTTGGTATAATATATACTGTGTATATAGTGTGGCATATAGTGTAGTCTATACTACATAGTATATAGTATATATATGTTTCTAGTATATGCAAGTGTATATGTAGTATATATAGTGTGGTATGCTATATGTAGGATATACATACTACTGCATTCTATACTATATATACTATATCATATATAGAGAGAATACATCAGAAAGAATGGAATCTTGCCATAAATGGATCTTGAGAACATTATGCTAAGTGAAATAAGTTAGAGAAAGACAAATACCCTATGATCTCAATTCTATGTGGCATCTAAAAAAATCAAAACAAAACAAAAACCAACCTTATAGATACAGAGAACAGAATGATGGTTGCCAGGGGAGAGATGGGGTGGGAGGTGGGCAAAATGGGTGAAGGAGGTTAAAAGGTTCAAGCTCCCAGTTATAAAATACATAAGTCATGGGAATGTATTATACAGCATGATGACTATAGTTAATAATATTGTATCATGTATTTGAAAGTTGCTGAGAGTAAATCTCAAAGGTTTTCATCACAAGAAAAAGAATTCTAACCGTATATGGTGACCAATGGGAATTAGATTTATGGTGGTGATAATTTCATGGTGTGTACAAATTATGTTGTACACCTGAAACTAATAGAATGTTACATATCAATTACACCTCAATTTTTTTCAAGTAGACTCCACACCCAGCATGCAGGGCTTGAACTCACAACCTTGAGGTCAAGATCTGAGCTAAGATCAAGAGTCAGATGCTTGGGTGCCTGGGTGGCTCAGTGGGTTAGGCCTCTGCCTTTGGCTCAGGTCATGATCTCAGGGTCCTAGGAGCAGGGCCTGCATCAGGCTCTCTGCTCAGCAGGAAGCCTGCTTCCTCCTCTCTCTCTGCCTACTTGTGATCCCTCTCTGTCAACGAAATAAATAAAATCTTTTTTAAAAAATTTTAAAAAAAAAGAGTCAGATGCTTAACTGACTGAGCTACCCAGGCCCCCACACCTCAGTTTTTTTTAATATACATACAAATGTTTTAATTTTTTTAACTGCCCCTTTGCAGATTTCCCTGATGCCTACCCCGCCTCCATATATTACATTGAGGTTCCAAGAAAGTTTCTGTTCCCTCTCAGCTCATGACTGATTGGAAATTCCTTAAGACTGGCACTATTTAAGGTTTTTCAACAGCAGCCATTCACTCTCTTGCAAGTTCGTCCACACCAGAAGCTAGCAATAAAGGGAACACATTCTTAAGGGATTTGGGGAGAGGGGAGGAGGTGGCATTAGTCTTGAACGTGAAAAGGGAAAGAGGATGGAATCCTTCAGGAATCCGCTCCTTACCCTCCATTCACAGAACAAAAAGTTGTCTCTCGTACTCTGGGCAAAAGACACAATATTTTCTGTATGTTGATTCTTGAATCCGTGAAACTTCCAAGCAGTGGTGTAAATATTCAGGCAATAAACAAGGGGAGCCAGATGGAGTGGTCTTCACGGTTCTTTTCACTTCTCTGTCAAAATATTTAGCTGATACATAAATCTTTTAGCGTGCATTCATTTGACATTACCTGCAAACATTGCCATGAGCGCTAATCGCCCCTCGATTGTTAAATGTGGCTCCCATTTCCGCGTGTCTTCAGCACTTGCCGGAGAGGATTGGACCCAAAATCCAGAATGCAAGACGCTGAAGGGCCCGGCCTGAACTAAGGGACATGTGCGCACGCGCATGCGTGCACACACACACACACACACACACACCTGAGGCCCAAGCTGCAGCCCCACCCCTGCCCCTCCCTTCCCAGCCCACCTGGAAGTCTGCAGGCAAAGCTGACCCCTCTGTTGTAAACAGATGCTGAGGCAATCTGGAGAGCTGGGAGGAGTGGGGAGCAGAGTGGGGGTATTTCTGGAAGAAGGGATATTCTCTGGGGCTGCATAAATCAGCCTGAACGCCTCAAAACTCTGTCTCCTACAAACTGTGGGAACATGAAACCAGATTAATGCTTCTGAGTTGTCTAGAGGGTTTTCTCAGTTTTTGGAGACACACACGGCATAAAACCAAATATATTGTTAATACACTGGAAACGTGAGGTGCGTTTTAAACCAAGGGATTATGGGGTCCTGGATGGCTCAGTTGGTTAAATGTCTGCCTTCCGTTCTGGTCATGATCCCAGGTTCCCAGGCTCCCTGCTCAGTGGGGGGCCTGCTTCTCTCCTCTCCCCACTGCTCCTACTTTCTCTTGCTCTCTCAAATAAATAAATAAAACCTTTTTTAAAAATTTAAAAATTTTAATAATAACAAAGGACAGGATTAAGCCTAGGAGAAAAAATTGAGACAATGTGGAAGAGGTGGGTTGATCTGCCACACTTCCCTCCCAGCCATCCTGACTCAGAAGAAATCCGTAATGGCACGTGCTCGAATTCAGAGACAGGACTCTGACCTGCAGAGGTTTCCAAGAGCTACCACCTAGAACTAAGAGCAGAGCTGGAGAGAGAGAGACAGAGAGAGAAGCTCAAGCTATGAGACTCCCCTCCCATTCAACAAGATCACTGGAAGGATGGGCTTCCCACTCAGCCTTGTGCTCAGCAGTGAGGATGAAACCATGAATACAACTCTGGCTTGGCCATCATGGCAGGGTAGATAGTTAGGATAGACAGAACTGTGGCCCCCAAAGATGTCCACATGCTAACCCCAGAACATGCGACCGTGTTACCCTACACGGCTCAGGGAATTTGCAGATGTGATTAGGCTAAGCGTCCTGAGATGGGAGAACATCTTGGGTTATTGGGGTAGACACCGTGTGTCATCCCAGGGCCCTAATAAAAGCAGGCAGGAGGTCCAGAGTCAATCGCAGGAGATGTGAGCACAAGAGGCAGGCACGGGCTGAGAGGCAAAATTGAAGGCGTGGGAGGGACCAAAACACTCAGGGATCGACATAATGCAATATTTAAAAATCCACATTTAAGGCCAGAGTGATGAGGGGAAAACATCTCAAACTTTTCAATAAAGACAGGATCAGGTACAATGCCTCTCGACGGAGCACAACTGAGCCCGAGGCAAATGAGAAAATCAGTCATTCCGATCCTCTCTTTGCATGTTTTTATATTCTGCTCCTTGTGCATTGTTTACATTGATTCTGATGGCTTTGAACATTGCAGAAAGATGTTATTTACCTAGATCACTGAGCTTTTTGTCATTTTGTTAAATCTCACATTCAGGCCAGTGCTTCCCTTGCCTTACCCTGGTCCCAGCGTTGCACCTTCATTGTAAAGAGAGCACTAGCCAGTTGGTTATCTCCCTCCACAACCCGTGTAAGAGAGGCCAGAGGTTCCAAGGGGATTTCTTGAGGGTGGGAATGTTTTTTAAGAAGTTCGAAGAAATAGAAGGGAGAGTCTGATGTGTGTTTCCTGGTATTTGGGTATACGGAAAGAAAAGCTTCCTGCTCTCCATAGCAAGGCACCAAGGAAAGGACCACAGATAAAGCATAGAAGATGGGTCCACTTCCCCTCCAGAAGGGTCCTTATGGGAGTGAGGGGTACAAGGATGCCCCACACCAGGTGTAGCCTGGAGAGAGAACTTGAGTCAGAGCAGTGCTGAGGGGACTCTGCTCAGATTAACTGAATGCTGCCGAGAGGGACCCCAACAGAGGGGACTCTTATGGGTGTTGGTCAAGGGAGAGTCAGAAGATGCTCAGAGGATGAATCACCTATAATAAGAAGTGAAGGTGCCCGTGGGAGGAACCCAGTTATAAGCCCGAGAGAAGCGTTGTGGCTCACAGATAGCATCCAACAGCACAGGCAAATGTAGGAACAAAAGCTCCTGCTAAATCAAAAGACCTCTGACCATGGTCCGGCCGGTCTCCAGCACCCACCCTGGAAAAGCCAGCTGTAAGGCAGAGGGTGTGGCATGGAGCAAGGAGACAGAAAGGACAGGCTGATGCTCACTTCCCCCGGTGTCTGAGGCAGGCTGAGTGAGAAGGGGAGAGAAAACTGTTTGAACGGCCTGAGAAACTGATGCCTTGTTTCACATCACATTGGACTTTTTAATACCTGAAAAGGAGGGTGATGAGGTCCCAAGGGGGCTAAAAAAGAACTGACTTTGCCCAAGATCAGTTGGAGTATAACTGAAGGTAGCGATGAGGAAAAAAATAAACCAATCTTGTAATTGCTTCCTATGGAGTTCAATTCATTTAATAAAGTAATTATGTTGGTTATTCTCCATTCGTTCTCCTCCCCAGCCCTCTCTCTGTCCTTCTCTGCCCTCCGGGATCTTGGAGACGGATCCTGCAGACTGCAGCAGATGGGCTCCCAAGATGGCCACTGCAGTGGTTAATTTCATGTGTCAACTTGGTTGGGCCAGGAGGTGCCCAGGCAGCTGGACAAGCATTATTCTGGGCATGTCTGCCAGGATGTTTGGGGGATGAAATTAACATTTAAATTGACAGACTGAGTAAAACACATCACCCTCCCAATATGGTGGGTCTTGTCCAATCAGTTGAAGGACTGACTAGAACAAAGGGGCTGAGTACACGGAACTTCTCCAGCCTGACTGAGCTAGGACATCAGTCTTCTCCGGCACTCAGACTGGAACTTACACCATAAGCTTTCTTGAGTCTTCAGCTTGCCAACTACAGATCTTGAGACTTCTTAGCCTCCATAGTTGTGTGAACTAATTCCTTCAATAGTGTGTGTGTGTGTGTGTGTGTGTGTGTGTGTGTGTAGAAAGAGAGAGAGAGAGAGAGAGAGAGAGACAAAGTGACAGTGAATGAGAGATTCTGTTTCTCTGAAGAGCCCTCCCTAGGGTGCCTTCCTGTTGGGTCCTGCCAAAAGCAGCCAAGATCTGCCCTCCCCCACACCTCTGGCAGCATCCCTGTCCCTCCATGACCAAAATCTCTCCCACGGCTCCAGATTTCAGAGACTGTAGGGACAAGATGTCTAATCCCAGTGTCATCAGTCCAAGGGTGGCACTGTCTTTCATTATTGCTAGCTCCAGGAGTTCCAACATCTTTTGTTTGTAAGCACAAGCCACAAACACCTGCTACAATTAGACCCTTTGTTAAAAGTCTCCCCCATTTAAGCCATTGGAATGAACTCCACTTCCCATCTGGACCCCGACTGATATGCCCAGGTGAGGGATACCTCTTCCACTTTGGCTACAGAGAACAAGGAGATACAGGTGTGTTTTAGGGAAGAATGAAATGGACAAGTAGCAAGGCGAGGTCACACTGTTGGCTTGCATTTTCTTTATGAAGAAAGACATCATGCAAAAGTGCAATCAAGGCAGTAAAGCTTTGAGGCCGGTAGTAAAAGGAATAGAAGAACCACTACTAGACCAGAAACCATGAATTTTGAGAAGCACCACTCTGTACTTTGATAGGGTAAGGTTCTTCATCACCTTTGACCAGCTATTCGGATAACACCATATCAGCCCTTTGCACTGTTCCCCTTAGGAAACCACAACTACAAATAACCATCCAGATGTTCAGGGTGGCATAAGTTCAGAGACTGAATAGGATGCATTGTATCTGTAACAAAAAGAGGAACAGGACTGGGCACATCTACAAAGATCAAAGGCACAAATACTGCAAAGTGAGGAGCGTGCAAACTCTTATCTTGGAACATTTTATGGCTTGAATGGCCCAGGTGAAAGCTAATGGCACACAATTCCTCAAAGGCCAGATCAACTGACTCATATAATCAATAGACTTACAAACTCCCACTTTACCACTCCAAAATAGCATAGTATGGTAGAAAGAGAAAGTCTGGATAACTTGGGGCACCTGGGTAGCTCAGTCGATTAAACATGACTCTTCATCTCAGCTCAGGTCTTGATCTCACGGTCATGAGTTCAAGCCTGGCATTGGGCTCCTTGTTGGGCATGGAACCTACTTTTAAAAAAAAGAAAGAGGGGCGCCTGGGTGGCTCAGTTGGTTAAGCGACTGCCTTTGGCTCAGGTCATGATCCTAGAGACCCGGGATCGAGTCCCACATCAGGCTCCCTGCTCAGCGGGAAGCCTACTTCTCCCTCCCTCACTCCCCGTGCTTGTGTTCCCTCTCTGGCTGTGTTTATCTCTGTCAAATAAATAAAATCTTTAAAAAGAGAGAGAGAGAGAGAGAGAGAGAGAAGAAAGAAAAAGAGGTCTGGATAACTTGAAGACTTACCAGCTGAGTTTGGGCAAATCACGTAAATTCATTGAGTCTCCATTTTCTCATCTGTAAAACAAGGATAATGTCACTTATCCATCTGAGTTAGAGCAACTGGCCCTGAGCTCAAAAAAGGCTGGCTTAACCTGTCAATAGTGGTGAGGTCTGGACAATGCTAAAGGGTCTGGGTGGAAAAGGAATAATTAAGGAGGTCCCCCAGATCATTCTTTGACAACCAAAATATCAATTGGTTAATATTTGGAAATATTCCATAGATCTGCTGCTGAAGATAACTTAAGATCTTGGAAGAGAAGTACCACAGAAGAGATGATCCAGAATGAGTCAGCAATGAAGGAAGATTTAGTAATGGTTGCCCCTCTGGGCAGGTGCAGCCTCATGCCCCACCCCCCACCCCCGACCTCTTGCTGGGTTATCTTTGGTGACAGTATAGCCTGGTAAATGTCACTGTTTCCATTTTGCATTTCTGGAGACCCAGGCCCAGACAAGAGAACAGGAGACCATGTGCCCAAGGGCATGTGGTTTGGTCACAGGAGGGTTGGGAATCAAACCCGTGTGTTTCAAAAGATCATACCAGGTGTCAAAAATAATGTGTAGTTCTGACTATAATTGACAGATTAGAATTAACATGAAAACAAAAAACTGAAACATCTTATTTATTTAAAAATATTTTATTTATTTATTTGAGAGAGATAATAGGGGGAGGGAGAGGGAGAAGCAGACTCCCCGTCGAGCAGGGAGCTCAAAGCAGGACTTGATCCCAGGACCCTGAGATCAGGACCTGAGCCTAAGGCAGATGCTTAACTGACTGAGCCCCCCAGACACCTCTTTCATGTACAGTCTTAAGTGGATCTCAATTCAAATAGGCCAAATCAGAGCAGGATGTTCCAAGGCTTACTGACACTGTGGAGGAATGCTTTCTAGCTGTGTGATTGTGAGTATAGTCCTTACATTTTCTGAGCCTCAGTATTTGATCCATTTCATAGGCTAATACTTTCAGTCTTGTTCTGTGAGTGTCAGATAATAATGAAACTGCTCCATGTGATTGATACCGTGGAAATTAACCATTAAAGTTACTGGAAATGCACAGGACCAAGCCCTTGGAGTAACTGGAAAGAATACTTCTGTTTCAGCACTGTGGCATCATATTCTGTTTTCTTTTTGCTTCAGGTCGGTCTTTCTCCCTCTCTGCCCCTCCCACCACCTCCAGATGCAGAGTCCTCTGTTATTGTGAGAATGTGGGAAAGTGATAGCGGTGTAAAGACAGGATTCAAAGAAAATCTCCCACACAGGAGTCAGACTGTCCAGCACATGGAGAGCTTAAGAAGGAGAGACTAGGCATCTGATAATTTTTTCAGAAAGCTTTGAAATTTCCTCAGAATAACCTCAGAACATCAGCTCAGCTGTTCAGTCTTGATCTTCTGCATCCAGTTCTAGATACCAGAGATCCTTACCTTCCTGGAGAATCAGATGATGAGTGAACAAATGTAAAACAAAGTAATTCCCAATTGTGAAAAGTGTCAAAAAAAAAAAAAGAAAGAAAAAGAAAATTTGGTGATAATATAGCACCCCGGGGGATTGGCTGCAAATAGGACCATCTGGGAACATATCTGCAAGGAGAGGGGAGCCTTCGGCAAGGGAGGGAAGGTGGGGAGGACCCAGGATGCCTGGGTGAATAGGGAGTGCACTTTTACCCCAAGAACAATATGAAGCACGGAAAGAAGGGAAGAGAGGAGCCTGCCGGGGAGTGTGACGCAGATTGAATCCCAGTCCATCAAACGACTTACAGATCCTCAGCATCCATACGTGTCAAATGGGATTTTTAAATACCTGCCACACAGAACTCTAAGAACAACATACGAAAATAAACCTGGAAACTGTGTGACAAGATAACCCCTAGAAACCTCTTCCATTAGCTCCTGAGGGCGGAGGCGTTAGAGGGGTGGCCTGATCTGCAACCTACCGAGGAATGAATGCATCAGTCAATAGGACGGTTTATGGGTGGAGAAGTGATGGGCTGGAGGGATAGAGGAACCATGGAACGAGTAGAGTAATGTTAAATGTTAATGGGAGGATCTAGGTGATGGAGAAAGACCATCTGTGTGTTCACTGTAAAATTCTTTGAGCTTTTAGGTGTCTGAAAGTTTTCACAGTAAAGTGTGGAGGAACAAGGTAAGAGATACCAGTTGTATTTTAAGAAATGTGAAACTTCTCTCCCTCTCCAGCTCCACACGCCCTCCCTTCTTGTCCGGATGCTTTAGCAGGTCCCCTTGCAGTCCTGCCCAGTGACTGGGTCTAAAAGGCGGGGGGGATGGGGAACACACTGCCTAAGCTGATGTGGGTCATCTCTGCAGTGACCAGAAAGCCGCAGGGCTCAGGCCAGGAAACTTTGCAATTAAGCCCTGACTATGGCTGAGCCTCTGCCGCTAGAGGGCACTCCCGCAGCGTCTGCCGCTAGAGGGCACTCCCGCGGCGTCCTGAGCTCCAACAGCGGGCGCGCTTGGACCAAGAGCCAGGTTCCTTCCCCCTAATAGGGCCTGGGACTCACTGCCTCTGCAACCACCTGAGGAAAACAGCTCTTCAAACAGAACAGTCTGAGAGTCAGTGCCTGCGGTCTGGCCCCCCAGAGATTATGATGAAGAAGGTATGGAGGGAGGGAAGACAGTAATGTGCACTGAGCAAGTGTCAATGCTAAGTGCTTTCACATCACTTATTTCATGTTTTAGTTATGAGTCAGTCTGAAAATAAAACGGGACTTGCAGGGCAAACAATGTGCATATCATTCTTGGCAGACGCTGCCCCAATCAGGGCTCCTGGGTTCTCCCAGGGCAGAGCAGTTTTTCTGGGCAGTAATGTACCTCCCCACCCCTTGCTCCAAGACTCAAGAGGCTCAGAGTAGCTGTCCCGCAGGCTGAGAAAGCATCTCTAGTGGCCTCCTATGACTTCACCCAGCATCCTCAAGGAGCCTACCCTCCCTCGTCTGCCCACCGGCTTCTTCATGTGAGGTTAGAAGAGCAGTTTAACCTTGCACAATTCCTTAGCTCAAACCATCCACTGCCCCCATTGATCCAAGTATTTCCAAAGACCATCTCGTACCTCACCACCAAAGATTCAGGCAAAAGTATTCAATCACTCAACCTTTTAAAATCATAATCACGTCTCAACTACGGTGCTTAGAGGCCATCTCCAACAGCGCAGCCCAGGCAGAAGCCCAGCCACAAGGACTCTCCAGAGCTCCCTAAACACTAACCACCTCATCTCCCCCTAGTAAGGAAGCTGGAAAAGTCACTTTCTGACTTTCCACCCGTCAGATTGGGAGAAAGAGGCATCTGAATGAATCCTGTGGGAATCTGGCTAGAAAGGGTGTCAACTCTCAGAGTTTGATTAGTGTTACTTTGGTGTTTAAATATTGTTATTCTGCGAGTCATATATGTCAAGCTGAAGAAATAAAACAAGCATAAAGACAATTGGATTCATCCACAAACCCACCTCTAGGTATACACTCCTAACACGTTAGTGTGTAACCCACTGAACTCGTTCTTCCCGTGCACCTGTTGATACACACTATTTTCCTGAAACCTGATGTTGAACACATTATTTGTAGCTTCTTTTTCATCATTTAACAATAATCCCCAGCACCTTTCAATGGCTAAGGAATCTTTTTTTTTTTTTAAAGCAACATCATGACTCTCTTACAGATATCAAATGAACACATGTTATCAATTTTATTTAATTGTTACTGATGAGGGAACCATGAAGAAGTTCCCGGAGTACCACGACAGGTTCGCAGGTGGACACAGACATGGCTTCCTTGCCAGGGACAGGGGAGTCAAATGAACTTGCGCTTGGCAGAATTTATTTGCACATCCTTAATTTGCACAAATTAAGGAATAATTTGCATTGCTATTAATTGTCTATAATCCACGGACTTAAATAGCTCGAACACCATGAAAGGTGAGGACTCCCCGCAGAAGCGCAACCTGCTAATCCAGGTGACTGTAGTCTGCACGGTGTCTGGTTTTCAACTGAAACACACATTTCTTTTTTTTCCTGCGCTACGCAAACAAATTCTATCCTCTTTTTAATGGCTATGGCTTTTTATTAAGTCATGTTTCTATAATTCATATAGCAAACTATAACTAGACTTCTAGTTGCTTTTGATCCTTCATCAGTGTAAAAAACGCAGGGAGAGTCCCCTTACTGTGAGTGTCTTTGAGCATTATCTGATTCATCCCTAGGAATGAAAGTCCTGGGTGGAAAGATGCCCACATGTTCAAGGTCAGATACATGTTGACGAGTGGCCTCTTCGACCTTCTTTCTAAACTTTGAGTTCTACCTCAAACCCAAGCCCCTAAGTCCGATTTAAGAGTCAGGGATTTTACACTCTTTCGGCAAGAAATCATTCCTTGCACCAAAATTTCAATCCACTTCTCTGTAACATTATTCTATAACACAGATCAAGACCACAGTGTGTGAAGTCAGTGGAGAATTTGAACAAATGTGCAGATAATTCAACATAAACAATCTTTTGTTTCTGCAATTTCTTCTTTCCTAGCTGAATCCAAATACCCCACTCCCCTCCCTGTGTCCAGATCACCCCCAGGAGCCTGTTCTCCTCAGAAGCAGAGAGAAGAGGCCCTCAGAGCCTCAGTGTCCAGAAACCTGCCAGGCCTGTTATAAAATTCGCCTGGCTGGGGTGCCTGGCAGGCTCCATCGGTGAAGCGTGCGACTCTTGATCTTAGAGTTGTGAGATCAAGCCCCACGTTGGGGTAGAGGTTACTTAAACAACAACAAAATTAGTTTGGTAACACTCATCAGACAAGATCATGGGAGAATGGGACAACACTGACCTCTCCTTGAGCCCCATTCTATCAGCAAACAGAAACAGCAAAGGAATTCCCCCAAACTTGCATATCCTGCAATCCTCCCATCCTTTGTGTTCTGGAAAACAGCCTGCCACAAAGAACAGCCTTTCTTGCATGATAGAGAAGACGTGCTGTTCCCCCTTCATCATGACTCCCATGGACTCACAGACGAACCCCTCATTACTCAGCCCCCCAGCCTTCTGTTCTTTGCCATCAGGGACTGGCTCAACTACTTGTCCCCCAAAACTAGCTAGACACGGAGAGCAACGCTCCCCGTCCCCATCCAGCTGACTGAGACCAGCCCTGATCACAATAACAGGCCGACTCTAAAATCGCTCCATCCATAACTCACCTGCTCCTCCCAAGAAAAGTTGAAGGCAAAACTAACTCGCCTCATGAGAGACTAGAATCTTTGGTCTGGGGTGTGCTCCCTGTTGCTGCAGCCTGAACAGAATCATATACTTGTTCAGTTTTGTGTTTTGTGGGCACTTTTTGGCTTTGGCACACCTCTCTTCATCAGCGTGCAATACTGTTGCTCCCCAGAAGCTAGCCGCTGAGGCATCCCTAGCACCCCCTCCCACGCTGGGAAAGCTCGGGTCTGTCTGATCCTGGCTGAGATTCTGCTCCAGGACCAGTGCCTACCTCTCTGCCCACTGCCTTTCTTTGAGGCATGGCCCTGGTTCCCAGAAGTTTCTGCCCACCCTTTGGGGGAGCATCGGGATGCGTGGGCTCTGTCTACATTGCCTACTCAAACTGATTGTCCTCCGGTGTGAGCAGGGCAGAGCATGCCCCTGGAGAATGAGGGTGGGTGGGCTTCAGCCGAGAACACACTTGCAGGTCATAAAGAAGTTAGAGACCTTGAGCATGACCCCCTGTGCTCACACCAGAGGCCCCCTGGCCACCCACATCTGAGGCTAGCTCTAAAGGAGGTCTAATTCTGGAAGCTGATGAAAAGAGCAGGAAGGACTAATGGGACAGGACACGGGAAGAACACGGGATATAGAGGCAGAGGGGACATTTCACTCACACATTCATTCAACAAGCTGCAGTTAAATTTACTCAGTTGAGTGGCAGGGGTATTTATGGAACGAAGGAATGACAAAGGACTGGACACCAGGAAGACTGAAAGAAAGTCAGATAGAATCTGAGCACATTCAGAACTCATCTCTAGAAAAAGCAAGGATTCAAATGCAAAAATACATACAATACAGGATTGTGCTTAAGAGGTGCAGTGAAGTTCTGTGGAAATGAAGAAAAAAGACAAGTCATTTCTGGGCACCAGGGTGGCTCCGTTGGTTAAGCATCTGCCTTCTGCTCAGGTCATGATCCCAGGGTCCTGGGATGGAGCCCCAGTCTGGCTCCCTGCTCAGCGGGGAGCCCACTTCTCTGTCTGCAAACCCCCCACACACACCGTGCTCTCTCTCTAATAAATAAATAAAACATTTTTTATATATATTTTTTATTTATTTGACAGAGAGAAACCCAGGCGCTCTACATTGCACACTTAAAAATAGTACAATGTTATATGTCAGTTATACCTCAGTGAAAAATAAATATTTTCTTAAAAGACAAGACGTAGGGTAAAGGGGCACCTGGGTGGCTCAGTTGTTAAGCGTCTGCCTTTGGATCAGGTCATGATCCCGGAGTCCCAAGATCGAGTCCCCACATCGGGCTCCCTGCTTCTCCCTCTCTCACTCCCCCTGCTTGTGTTCCCTCTCTGGCTGTGTTTCTCTCTGTCAAATAAATAAATAAAATAAAATAAAATAAAAAGAAGGGGAGTAGAGGCAGAAAAAATAAGAACCTTTTTACATTTATTTTACATGTTCTTTTTTTTTTAAGATTTTTATTTATTTATTTGTCAGAGAGATAGCACAAGCAGGCAAGGAGCCTGATGTGGAGCTTGATGTGGGGCTCGATCCCAGGACCCTGGTATCATGACCTGAGCAGAAGGCAGCTGCTTAACCAACTGAGCCACCCAGGTGCCCCCTACATGTTCTTCTTACATTTCTATTTTTATATATGCTTTTCATAAACATAACACATAAGTACATAAGTGTTTCTATATTATGAAAAAGATCATCCTTGTACATTTCCACCGTGTACCTGGCTTTAATATGCATCACACATCAGTGCAGAGCTCTATGTATATAATATATGAATAAACAGATTTGCATATCCAGGGGTAGAAAAGTCCTCCCCTTCAGGGAAACGTTCCCAATAGTAACAAACCCTACATATACTGATTTTCCTCTACATCCATAGCCATGATGAAGTCTAGTTTATAAATTAAGCACAGTAAGAGGTTAAGAACAATGATCAATAATAAAATGGAATAATAATCTACTGTAATAAAAGTTACGTGAATGTGGTCTCTGTCTCTCTCTCAAAATACCCTACTGCACTGTTTCACCCCTGTTGTGATGCTCTAAGATGACAAAACGCCTACCTGACAAGACAAAGTGGGGTGAATGACGTAGGCACTGAGATGCAGAGTGAAGCCCCTCTGGCCCTTCTGACGCTAGATCAAAAGAAGGGTCATCTGCTTCTGGTGGACTGCAAGCAGCAGAATCCGTAGAAAGTGAAGTTGTGGGCAGGGGAGGACTAGTGTAGCTGACTTTTTAAAAATGCACTGATAGGAATGTGCAAGCAAAAAAATCCTTGAAGACCCATGTGAACCATAAGAATATTCTAGCAAGGGGCGCCTGGGTGGCTTAGTTGGTTAAGCGACTGCCTTCGGCTCAGGTCATGATCCCGGAGACCCGAGATCGAGTCCCACATCGGGCTCCCTGCTCGGCGGGAAGCCTGCTTCTCCCTCTCTCACTCCCCCTGTTTGTGTTCCCTCTCTGGCTGTGTTTTTCGCTGTCAAATAAATAAAATCTTTTAAAAAAGAGAGAGGAAAAAAAGAAAAAGATCTCCTTTGCAAATATGGTGACATTCTGAGGCACTGGGGATTAGATCATCAACATAGGACTTTGCAGGGGATACAATTCAGCCCCCAAGATCAAATAAGCAAGAAACAGTCCCTGTTCCCCCGGGAGCGCAAAGAGGGCTGAAGTGGCCCTATAATCTAAGGCGGTTTTTCCAATACCTCGTAGGCATCCTGATGTATGGAAAAGGTACAACGTCCAGCGGCTTCGGGTGCAGAAGCAGGGGCAGGAGACACCCCGCATTCCAGGGCCTTCAGGAAGCCCTCAACCTGCACAGGCTTAACAGTGAGGTCCTGAAAGGGAGTTACAGCTGTTGTTTCTTAAGCATTTAGTGCAGACCAGGTGCTATTCAAAAAGCAAGAATGCATGAACTCTCCTAACAACCCATGAGGAACCAGCATCCCACTTTACAGATGAGGAGGGGAGCACAGAGAAGAAAGTCACTTCCCTGGAGCTCAGGACCTGTGCCACGGTGCCTCCCAGAGCTCCTCAGAAGCAGTGAAGAACGACGTAAGTACACCCAGTGACGGTGCCATCGAATCTGATGACGATAATGGTGCTGGTGGTCGAGGTGCCGGAGAAGCTCAAACCCTCCACGTCCTGCAGCCCCTGGCTGGGTCCTCTAAACAATTTCCTATCCTCATTTTTTTACCAGTCCTATTAGAAGTGCTTTGGGTTGTAAGCCACCTCTTATGTTTTGGGAAGGAAATGACGTGTGAATAACCAAGGAATTCACCCTTTCCTGGGCAGACCCCCTTTACTCAGCCATTCAGAGAAGCATGAGCGATAACATAAGAAAATTTTTGCTATGGATGGGACTCTGTGCCACCATATGCTATCGGACATGTCAGATGAACAACATGAATCTTAGAGCTTTGGTGTCCTTATCTGCAAAGCAGGGTGTCCCGTGGTGTGTGGGGGGTGCGCACATTAAATGAAACCTGGAACACGGTAGGAATTTGGTATGCATGAGTGCCCTTCTGTGCCCTGAGGTTCCTGGATGGACTGTCAACAGGGGGCACTGTTCCGCCCGGGGCCCCTCTATCTGGGAAGCTTCCAGTGTGCTTTCTTGGCTGCTTCAGTCTTGAAGGTAGAGGCCGGAGGACCTAGGCTCCCGCCCTGCTAGGGACAGAAACAGATCCCTCTGAAGGCGCAATTAAGCGTCATTTGCATTTCTTATGGAAAGCAGATGCTCATTTCCATCGGGAAACATTCCCATATGGCCTGGCCCTGTTGCAATTTCCATCAAGGGCTGGTCTTGAATTTTACAATTAAAGGTATCCCCTTGGCCACTGCCAGAAAAGGAACTGAGTTTCCATTTGGCCCCAGAGTTCCTTTGTTTGTCTCAGACAGGCGGGAAGCTACCCTCTCTGGCCGGAAGTCCCTGCCAGCCCTCCCTGACCTTCTCACTGGGGGAAGGGACGGGGTCTGTACTCCAGCGCGGTCTCATCTCTGCACGAGGAATCCCACCTGGTGAGGAATCCCACCTGATGAAGTCCGCATCTGCAGGTAACCACAAGCAACCCTCTGCCCGCCTCCTGGCAGTCCCCATGCTCCCCTGCTTCCCAAGAGCTGTTCCAACTGCCAGGCCAGCCAGCTGGGCTTCCCTGGTGAGAACGGAACCTCAGGTGCACCATGTGTGTTCTTCTTCCAGCAGTGGCAGTGGGAGGGCGACCAATCCCCTCCTGTCCCATGCAATTCTGTCCTCTCCAGGAGCTGTGGGAGGCTAACGTGTGCCCCTGGATGTGCCCTGCTTCAGGGACTGAGCCGCCCACCCAAATAGCATCCCAGGTCCCCCCGAGCTTTGTCTTCTATCACACGATTATCTCCAAGACTCATTCCTTCAGGACCTCGGTGGGTTCTGATTCTGTTCCTGGCTGTGTGACCTGAGTACACAACTCACCCTCTCTGAACCCCAGGCTCCTTAAAGGTAAAGTGGTGGTGCTGACACCCAAGGTGTGGGCTGATTCCATGAGATAACAAATAGAAAAGTCTTCTTCCCCTTCCCTGGGTGGCAGGAAAGCTCCAGGAGGAGATGAGGCTTGGGACAAGTTTTCTACTTCTGCCCTCTCCCCTCCACCACCAAGGAACTCTCCTGCCCCAAACCTGCAGATCACAGAAAAAGTGAGCTAAAATTCCCCAGGACTGGGTTTGATGGAGAATCACTTCCTGCTGGCAGGACTCAATGGCTTCCCACAAGCTGACCTAACAAGGTGTTCCATGTTGGTGGTTCATTTAGAGGTTGTAGCACCTGGATGGAGACCACAACGATTTGGTGGGTCTTTACATTTAGCCTTTAACACATGATCTCATGGGATTAAACCAACTTCCTTGCTCAGAACCACCCTCTCACACTCTTTTCCCAGCCAAAAAGATAGTGAATGGGATTTTTTTGCAATGGGACCTGCAGGGAGGGCATCTGAGGAGCCCTAGCCAAGAAAACTAGTTGGCATTATCTTGGAGCCCGGTCCACAGGCTCAGAGCACTTAAGCATGTCTGTTCTTTTATGAGTCTCTTAAAACCACCTGTCAGATAGCCTCTTCCCAGGCTGAGGAGCCATCAGGAAGGCGGAGCTGATTTTTGCCCTTTGTGTTACTGACGTCAGAGGCACAGTGGGCAGATCAGAACATTGGTGGGATGCTGCATTCTGGCACTTCCTGCCAGACGTTGCCTACCACACATGGATGGGTGTTTAGGAGTGATCTAAAAAGTCTGGTGGAAAGAGCCCCGGAGTCATTTGGGATTTCGGAAACATAAGTTTGCCAAGTGTAGCTGACGCTGATGGTTGCCCACTCGGCATGAATTTCTCGCCCACCCTCCTCTCCTCTTAATTCAGAACAGACATCTGCCCTCCTTCACTCAGCCTTGTGCTTTTAGAGGGGTTCATGTCAGCCCAGGCTGAGAGCTGAGTCCTGATAAGTCTCAGTCAATCATGGGTTCCCCAAATCCTTGTTGGTGATAGATTTAGACATGGGCACGTGTCATAAGTCTGGTCAACGAGACCCACGGGGAAAGTGTGCTGGCAGACTCCTGGGAAAGTTTCCCTCACTCTTAAAAAGAGACCTAAACAAGATACAGCCCCTTGCTGCCTCAGAACCTTGTGACTTAATATGATGTCTGGGCCAGCACCAGCCACCCTGTGACCACACCGGGACTCGAACTTAGGAGTGGTTCAGACACACGGAGACATGTAGGGCCCAGAGACTCACAGAGGAACTGGAGCCTTCCTGTGAAGTTGGGTTGAGGTTGGCCAAATAGGTACCCTCATGTTACACCACGTATGCTTGCCCAAGTCTCTCCGGGCCTTATTTTCTACAACGTACAAAAACAGTTTGCTTTCCGCAAACTACCCTGGAGAGAACACTTCAGTGGTTGGTAAATATGGTGCCCACCCATACTGGGACATGTAGAAAAAGATCACTTATGGTGGCAACTAATAGAATTGTGACAATAGGGTTCTGTATTATTTTACCCATATTTAGAAACTCTCTGGTTGCAAATCTGAACTAGGCTTACACACAATGAGAATTAATTATAAGAATATAGGCCTTTTTCTCAATACTCAAGGCTTGGAATGTGATTTGGTCCTATGAACACATTCAAATCCAGGTTGCAGATGTCGCCAGACCACCCCCTCTATATGGTGTTGAATAGTGTCCTCAAAACTTTGTGTCTACTGGAACTTCAGATGACTTTATCTGGAAATAGGGTCTTTGCAGATGTGATGGGTTAAATTAAGATGACGTCATCCTGGGTCAGGATGGGTTTTCCATGCAATGACTGGTACCCTTATAAGAAGACATGCAGAGGGGTTCCTGGGTGGCTCACTCAGTTAAGCATCTGAGTCTTGGTTTAGGCTCAAGTCATGACCTCATGGGTCATGAGATCGATCCCCAAATCAGGCTCTGTGCTCAGCAGGGAGTCTGCTTGAGATTCTCTCTCTCCCTCTGCCCCTCCCCTTCCTCACAGACTCTCTCTAAAAATAAATAAACAATTCTTTTTTAAAAAAAGGAGAAGACATGCAGAAAGACATAGAGAGATGTGATATGAAGTACACAGGGGAGAACGCCACATGACAACAGAGGTGGAAATAGTGACATGGTATGCCCACGAGGCAAGAAACACAAGGATTGCCAACAGCCACCAGAAGCTAGACAAGAGACGAGGAAGGATGCTCCCTTCGAGCCTTCAGAAGTAAGGCCCTGCCAACATCTGGATTTCAGGCTTCTCACCTCCACAACTGTGAGAGGATACATTTCTGTTGTTTTAAGCTACCAAGTTTGTGGTCATTGTTTAGAGCAGCCCCAGGAAGCTACCATGGACGTCTTCTACTCGTTGTCACTATGTGGGTGTCTCTTGTCCCTCTGGCTGCAGACAAGCCCTTAATGTAGCTGCCAGCCAGTGACACAGCACAGAGCTGACGACCCCTTGCAGATTTGACACTTGTCGATCAGGCTTCCAGAAGGAGCAGTAGTACACTCTGCCTCCCAAATTGAATTCTCCAAGAAAGAACTCTAATTGGCCCAGCTTACCTAGGGAGATAACACTGGGAGACCAATCACTTGTGGCCACAGGGAAGGTAACATTGCACCAGGATGGTGGGTCCCAAAGTAGCCATGTGGAGGGGGAAGGGCGATAAAGGGATAATTTCTAGGGTAACAAGTGTCCACTGCAGATACTCTAAGTCCTTATTCCATAAATACTGATCTCCCTGGACCATATGAATCTGTCCTTTTGTGTTGTCATGCATATGTATCAGTCAACGATGGGGTAAAAAAGGAGAATGAAAGATGAATCTTACAAAGCCAGAAATCTAGGCTGACCAATAAAAGACTTGAGCAAAGTCAAAGAAAAGAAAAAGACACCAGTGTTCTGGAAGTTTTAATGGTACAAATTTTAAGTACGTAGTTTTGTTGTTCTCTGTCTAGAACAGTGATTAGATGCTGTTCAGCTCTGTGCAAAGAGGGTATATAATAGTGGCCAAATGAAATTGTGTTCTTTCTCCCATCTTTGTCTCTGCAGACATTTCCCAGCTACAGAGGGGAACCTGAGGCCAGTTATCAGAGTTGAGTGGTGAATCAACTTTGTCCAGTTTCATTGTTTCATGATAAAAACTGAGTAGATACAGATAGAGAAACGCCCAAAATACACCCATGTTTGCCATAGAAATTCTCAGCTACATCTGCATAGAAATGGCTGAAGCAAGTCTTGAGACGCTGGTTGGTTGATATTTCTACAAGGAGAATTTCTGTGATATGCTGAGAGGTAAGAAACTTTTAGCAACTTCTTGGCCATCTTCCTGGATCACTGGGTAATAACCCAAGCTGATGAAGGCTCATAAAAACCCCTATACACAAATTTCACAATTTTGACTATAGAAACATTACCATGGACTTTCCTGTCTAGCAACCCACCTTGCTTATAAATAATGATGCAGCCTTGGTTTCTGAAAAAAAAGTTTTGAGATGGGAATGAGAACTACCTTTCACCCTTTTGAAGTCAAGTTATTCCCCAGGTATGTTCCCTGCATACAGTGTGGTTTTTAAAAGATATTCTAGGTCACTTCCTGTGGCCCAGTAAGTTCCTTTCGTGGGGTTTCTCAAGCAGCCTCCAGTAATCATCAGTTTCAATCTTTTCCATGCAGACCAATTCTGCGAGCGAACACAGAGAACTTCCTGTCGGGAATTGCCCCAATACACTACTATAACGTGGCCAAGATAATGTGGGAAAAACCTACTGAAATGACAACAGTTTTCCCCCATAAAATGCCTCCTTTGTGGGCAGATAATTCATATTCATTAGTGAATAGTTTCCATTATTCGAGCAGTTTCTCTCTTGGTCACCCCCTCCATGCCAAGTTGAAGACATAATCTGATCTCAAATCACACAGGAAGTCACTGTGAAATTTCATTCTCTCTTCAAAGGAGAAGGAGGTAAGCCTCCCTGGATGCCAGCATCCTGTGGAGTTAGGGGAGTACACTCTGAGAGGGAAAAGCCAGTGTGGAGGGACAGGGACCGGGGATCAACATTCACTATTGCCCTTCAAGGATTTTTTTTAAACTGAGCATCGTCACTGGGACAGAGGGTAAGAGTCCCACGATCCCTAAAACAGTGCCATAGATCATTGTATGGGTTTGCTTTTAGAAGAGCCCTCAGAGAGCAAAAAGATAAAGCATGTTAGAAGGATTTAGGATGCTAATAATCCACGTGATGTGCATAGCACAGCGCTGGACATGTGAGAGGCATTCAATAGATACCCACTGTTCTTAATAATCGGAAATGGTGATGGAACTTCTGTTTTAACGGAAATGGTAATGGGACTTCTATTTTAACATCTGTGATGACTGCTGGGGCTTCCATGTCAGGTTGCGTGCAGTCTGATCTCTAGAGGACAGTGATCTTGGGGGGAAGCATCTGGGACCTAAGAGCCATCACGCATTCCGTGGCCAGACACGGCTCCAGACCCATAAGGTAGGGCGACCACAGCACTGCACAGTGGCTGCCTTTGTGGAAATCTACTGGCCTCTCCTGGGACACCCTCCAACACCCCCTGCTCCCCAATGCTCCAAGGCCAAGGAACCCTCCTTTTTAGTCATGCAGCATGGTTCAGCAATGGCTGCCATTTGTCAAGAAAAAATAACAAAAGAAAATGAATAGCCCTGGGAAGGCTTTAGGTACTTGCTTTAAGTTTTAGTAGGTTCATCATAGACTGTGCATGCTTTTGCTTAAGACCTGGGAGCCCTTGAACAGTAGTAATGACAACAGAAGCAAAAACAAGAACTCCCGTTGATTGTTTGTTTTTTCCTCTTATTCTTCACTCTTGTGTCTGACATATTTCAGTGATACCTGGCATCCTGAATTAGTTCTGCGTGGTCTTCCTCTGTTCTCATCCTTGAAACATAGTGCTATGCCCTTGGAATCCTAGAAGGAGGGGGATAGTTAAAGCATCTGGAAAATTTAGGAACAAACGACAGGGATTCCTGAAAGTCTCCAAAGACCCGTGATTGGCATCTGCAGATAAGCTTGGGTAAGGTCAAGTATTGCAATATCTGTCTCCTCCCAGCAAAGATAAGAGGGTACTCGCCGAGCCCCAGGCATCTGACATGCTGCCTTCATCCAGCATCTGTAGATTTCCCTCCAATAACCCCAGAATCTTTAAGCTCAAAGAATCCCAGCTCCTCTGCAGATTCTCTGTGGGAAACTTGAGCAGCCTCAGTTTCTTCATCTGCAAAATAGGAATAATAATTGTATCTACTCTATAAGGTTGTTGTGAGGTGGAAAAGTGTGCACAGGTGGTAAATGCTGAATAGAGACATCCCCTGCTTTTTGCAAGTTTGCATTATGCAACTTTACTTTGAAGAAAAACCTACTGTGGTAGCAGTTTTTGCTAACCAAAAGAAATCCAAGACGATTTTCACTTTATTATTTTTTAAGAGCTTATTTATTTATTTGACCGAGAGAAACACAGCAAGAGAGGGAACACAAGCAGAGGGAGTGAGAGAGGGAGAAACAGGCTTCCCGCTGAGCAGGGAGCCTGATGCGGGGCTCGATCCCTGGACTCCAGGATGGTGACCTAATCCGAAGGCAGATGCTTAACGACTGAGCCACCCAGATGTCCCAAGATTTTCACTTAAAAAAAAAGAAAGGTGAAAAGCAAGACCATGTTCAGTGTTTGTTTTGCAGGGAGCTGCTAGGGAGTCAGTGTGGTTGGAGCAGGAGAGTGGCGCCCCCAAGCCCCTTCTCCCGGAACTACACTCAGCGTGTCAAAGTCAACCTCCAGAACCATGAACTGTGTTGGTAAGCAGCTGGGCTTGATCTCTATTTATTTCGTGCAGTTAGCAAGAGGTGTCCTCAAGTATCAGAAAAGCCTAAGAGGTGACATTTTGGGTCTAGGAACACTCAAACCTTTTTCCATATAAATTAACAGTAATTGGCGGCGCCTGGGTGGCTCAGTTGGTTAAGCCACTGCCTTCGGCTCAGGTCATGATCCCGGAGACCCGGGATCGAGCCCCACATCGGGCTTCCTGCTCGGCGGGAGGCCTGCTTCTCCCTCTCTCACTCCCCCTGCTTGTGTTCCCTCTCTAGCTGTGTTTCTCTCTGTCAAATAAATAAAATCTTAAAAAAAAAAAAATAAATTAACAGTAATTGCTTCTTTGCTTTACACCATTTAGACTTAGTTTTCATAGGAACACTCTACTTTCAGATAGCGAGAGGACCTGTATATAGAGGAAATAGAAAAGACAATTACTAGTCCAAGGACTGTAGATCATTGAGTACCTTATAGTGACACCGTTAGGGATAGATCAAGGCTTTGCAAGCTGAAGTTCCTGGCTCCTTAGAGGAACTTACTTAAATTCTATGCAAAATTGTATGTTTATGGGCATTTTCCTGGGGAGAAGTCACAAGCTTTCACCAGATTCTCAGATTCTCTGTTCTGGAAAAGATTAAGAACCACTGTACTTTCTTTTTCTTAAAAAGAAAGCCCCTCATCTCACACCCAGTAGGATAGCTGCTCTCAAAAAAAAACCAACGAACAAACAAACAAACCCGTGGGGTGCCTGGGAGGCTCAGTGTGTTAAGCATCTGCCTTCGACTCAGGTCATGATCCTGGGGTCCTGAGATCAAGTCTGAGGTCAGGATCCTTGCTCAGAGGGGAGCCTGCTTCTCCCTCTGTCTGCCACTCTCCTTGCTTGGGCTCTCTCTATTTCTAACAAATAAATCAATAAAATCTTTTTAAAAAAACAAAAACACACAAACCCAACAAACAGAACATAGCAAGCGCTGTCGGCAATGGGGAAAGAGCGAATCTCTCGTGGTGGCCACAGAAAATGGTGCGGCTGGATGGAAAATGCCATGACAATTCCTCAAAACATTATCTCCGAATTACCATCTGACCCCGCAAAGCCACTTCTGAGCACATATCCCAAAAGAACTGAAAGCAAGGTCTCAAAAACATATCGGTACCCCATGCCCATAGCCCCCCTATTCACAATAGCTACAATATGGAAGAAACCCAGCTGTCCATCAGTGGGTGAGTGGATTAACAAAACGTAGGAGGCGCGAACAATGGAGTATCGTTCTATTGGTCTTGGGCTGCCATCACAAAATACCATAGGATGGGTGGCTTCCACAACACCATTTATCTCATAGTTCTGGAGGCACAGGTTTCTGGGTGGCTTGCAGAAGGCCACCTTCTCACTACGTCCTCACATGGTCTTTCCTTGGTGCCGGAACGCATATATGCAAATACACACACACGGAGGCTGAGCATTCCGGTGCCTCTTCTTTTTTTCTTTTTTTATAAAGATTTTATTTTTTTATTTATTTATTTGACAGAGAGAGAGATCACAAGTAGGCAGAGAGGCAGGCAGAGAGAGAGGAGGAAGCAGGCTCCCTGCTGAGCAGAGAGCCCGATGTGATGTGGGACTCCATCCCAGGACCCTGAGATCATGACCTGAGCCGAAGGCAGAGGCTTTGACCCACTGAGTCACCCAGGCGCCCTGGTGTCTCTTCTTATAAAGACACTAATCCTGGGGCACCTGGGTGGCTTAGTTGGTTAAGTGTCCTACTCTTCATTTTGATTCAGGCTGTGATCTCAGGGTCCTGCATCCATATTCAGGCTCCATATTCAGCAACTACTTCTCTCTCTCTCTCTCCCTCTCCCTCTCCCTCTCCCTCTCCTCCTCTCCCAGCTCATGCACTCTCTCTGTCTTCTGAAATAAATAAATAAATAAATAAATAAATAAATAAATAAATAATTTTTTTAAAAAAGGTCACTCATCGTATCAGGTCACAGTCCTATCCTCGTGACTTCATTTAATCTTAATTCTTTACTCCAAATATGGCCCCACTTGGAGTTGGGGATTGACCTGTGATTTTTGAGGAGACACACTCTGCCCATAACAATCATTCATCTTCTAAAAGGAAGAACATTCCAGCACAGGCGACAAAATATGGAGGCAGCTTGAGGACGTTAGCCTGAGCGAGGTGAGCCAGTCCCAAGGACAGAGAGAGGCTGGTTCCACTTCCAGGAGGTGACTTGTAGTTAAATTCATAGAGTCATAAAGTAGAAGGATGGTTGCCAGGGGCTTGGAGGGGAAAAGAATGGGAACAATTTAATGGCTACAAAGTCTCAGTTTTACAAGATGAAAGGAATTTTAGAGATTGGTTGCACAACAGTGTGAATGACCTTCACGTGGCTGAACTGCGCCTTTAAAAATGCTTAAAGGGGCGCCTGGGTGGCTCAGTTGTTAAGCGACTGCCTTCAACTCAGGTTATGATTCCCCACATGAGCCCCACATCAGGCTTCCTGCTTCTCCCTCTCTCACTCCCCCTGCTTGTGTTCCCTCTCTTGCTGTGTCTCTCTTTGTCAAATAAATAAATAAAATCCTTTATAATAAAAAAAGAGCATATACCTTGAAATGAGATAGACCTAGCTTCAACTCTGAATTTCCAATAGACCTGAGCATGAACTTGAACAATCTTCAAAAATGTTCTTAAACCAAAACATACATTTTACTTTTCATGACTAAATCTTACTGAACGCCAGGTTTCCTAAAGACGTCTTTGGGTCTCTATCCAGAAATTTCCAGCAGTCACGCTGTTTTGACAGCCCTGGAATGGGTCCCCCAGCCCACACTAGACTTGGTCCGTGAACATTTGGGGGTGTGCATTCTCTCTGCTCTGCATAGATAGTCCAAACAGCATTTCACAAAGAAACATCAAATCTGGTTCCAGAAATAAAGAACAATTGTCATTAAACTTGCCAAGTTTATTCTCCAAAAAAGGTACTTCACGTAGCTAATGCTGACACCCAGCAAAGAACCTGTTGGCTCTTGAGCCACATCTGGCCCAAGTCTGTAATGCATCAGCGAGCTCACCAGGCTCTTGGTCTCACATCAGGGAATAGCTGAAATTCACCCCATGAGAGGCTCAACATGGAAGGTCCCCAGCTGTAAACTTCCCCCTTGCTTTAAAACATGGGAGAAACTGAGGCCCTCAGAGGCTTAAGGGACTGGCTTAATAGAAATTAGAGGCGGAAAAAAGCATCAAACAGAGGCCTTTGGAGACCAAGCACACACATATTTCAGCTATAAGAGGCTGCCTCCCGAAAATACGAGTGCCTCATGGGTGTCCAAGCCATCTCTGCTCAGAAACCCAGCCAATTTTCTCCGTATTGCTTCAGTTTTAATATATGCACTGTCAAAGAGAGCATATATAAAAATGAACATTGTTAGTGATGGTAATTAAATCCTGGACTCATCTCCATATTCCACTGTAACAGCACGCATCACATCATTTTATAACTGTCTCTCTGCTGGCCCGTCTCCCTTCCTCCCCCACCACACTGCAGACCCCCTGACAACGAGGACTGTCTTATTCCCTGCGTCGAGCACAGCCCCTGTTGCAAGTCTGACCCTGGAGAGATGGTAGGCAGGACACTGATTGAGCCAGTGAAGTATGTCCCATCTATGCAGATGAATATTCATCTCACACCCTAGTCTTAGAGGAAGCAAGAAGTCTGAGAAAACTGAGGGCATGTTCAAGGGTCCCAGGGAGCTGTCAGAGCTTAAGAGAATTCTGTAGATGCCTTGCACGGTTTTTTGTTCTATGGCTTGATAATAAAATTAAAGCCTCATATATATGTCAGGAAGCAGGAGGGCTGAATCCAATATTTTAGCATGTTGCAAATTTTAAGCATAAGATCTGCTCTATTTCCAGAATTAAGTCAGTTGTTCATTAATCCTTTACGTATCGAGAACCTGGGTGGCCCAGCCAAAGATATGCCATCTGGCAACCAAAAGCAATTTCAGAATAAGCTAACTCTTTCACTTATGTTTCTCAGAAACCAGGAAGTGGAGCTTAATATATACTCCCAAGAAGCCCTTTCTAGAAAGGTCTTACCTTCCCTGACCATTTCCCTCACTTTCCTGCCATTGCTTTAGTACTCCCTTTCAGCACCCTTCTGGATTAAAAGGGTAGAATAACACAACTTATTTATCTCTTCTCCAACCTCAACCCCAGAAAATGGTACCAAATTAATTTTTTTACTTATTTTTTAAAATTTAGTGTTTGAGGGTGCCTGGGTGGCTCGGTTGGTTAAGCGACTGCCTTCGGCTCAGGTCATGATCCCGGAGACCCGGAATTGAGTCCCACATCGGGCTCCCTGCTTGGTGGGAAGCCTGCTTCTCCCTCTCTCACTCCTCCTGCTTGTGTTCCCTCTCTGGCTGTGTTTCTCTCTGTCAAATAAATAAAAATCTTAAAAAAAAAATTTAGTATTTGACAGAAAGAGACAGGACAGGAGAGGAAACACAGCAGGGAGAGTGGGAGAAGGAGAAGCAGGCTTCCCACTGAGCAGGGAGCCCGATGTCGGACTGGTTCCCAGGACCCTGGGATCATGACCTGAGCCAAAGGTGACGCTTAACTGAGCCACCCAGGCGCCCCAGTACCAAACTAATTTAAAAGGTATAAGCCATCAATAGAAAAGAGAATAAGGGGGATGCCCACGTGGTTCCGTCGGTTAAGCATCTGCCTTCGGCTCAGGTCATGATCCCAGGGTTCTGGGATCCAGCCATGCATCAAGCTCCTTGTTCAGTGGGGAGTCTGCTTCTCTCTCTGTCTACCGCTCCCCCTGCTTGTGCTCTCTCTCACAGACACACACAAAAAATAAATAAAATCTTTAAAAGAGAAGAAAAGAGAATAAGAGGTAGGACACAAACAGACGAAGGATTTTAGCAGAGTTCTCCAAGATGGTGAGCCCACAGAAGGATGCTCAAGATCAGCCCCTCGGCGAGCGCGAGTCCCAACCAAGAGTGACAGAGCCAGAGTCACACTCAGAAGGATCTCAGCCCATCTTGCGGACACAAAGAGGGACTTGGGATTCAGAAGCTCTTGGAGGAAGTGAAATGCGACATTGGAATGGAAAATCGTAGAAGACATACAGATGGAGCAAGGGGCCCCACAGTCACTGCGCCCCAGCCACCACACCTCACACACACATGTGGAAACACAGATGCCTGGAAGCAATACACACTCCCTCCAGGCAAACAATAAGACAGCTTCTTAAAACAATTGAATGTTCCAGTGAAAAGAACTCTGAGTTCTGGCATTGAGGGGCCCAGGATAATAGACAGCAGCCCTCCTGATCCCCCCAGGCACAGCCTTCCATTCAAGAAGCCTCATCTATGAGATACAAAAGCGTGGCATCTCTTTGAAGGGGAATTAGGGGAATTTAGCAACACAGAGCAGAAAAACATACGCTTCTGTTCTCTGACCTCCACGAATCTCTCCATATGACATATACACAAAGATATGCATTCATCTATTCACTGCAACTCTATTTGGTTTTTATTACAACTCCAGTTAGTTAACCTACAGTGCAATACTAGTTTGTTTTTTCTTTTAAAGATTTTATTTATTTGACAGAGAGGAACACAGCCAGAGAGGGAACACAAGCAGAGGGAGTGAGAGAGGGAGAAGCAGGCCTCCCACCGAGCAGGGAGCCCGATGTGGGACTCGATCCCGGGTCTCATGACCTGAGCTGAAGGCAGTCGCTTAACCAACTGAGCCACCCAGGCGCCCCTGCAATACTAGTTTTAAGTATACAATATAGAGAATCAACACCCACACATCACCCTACGCTCATCCCAAGTGCACTCCTTAATGCCCGTCACCTGTTTCCTGCATCCCCCCACCCTCTCTCCTCTGGTCACCATCATTGTGTTCTCCATAGTTAAGCATCTGTTTCTTGGTTTTCCTCTCCTTTTCTTTTTCCCTTTTGCTCATTTGTTTTGTTTCTTAAATTCCACATAAGCATGAAATCATATGGTATTTGTCTTTCTCTGACTTATTTCACTTAACATTATACTCTCAAGCTCCATCCATGTTGTTGCAAATGGCAAGATTTCATTCCTTTTTTAAAGATGTTATTTATTTATTTATTTGACAGAGAGAGAGATCACAGGTAGGCAGAGAGGCAGGCAGAGAAAGAGGGGGGAAGCAGGCTCCCCGCTGAGCCTAGATCCCAGGACCCTGAGATCATGACCTAAGCTGAAGGCAGAGGCTTTAACCCGCTGAGCCACCCAGGCGCCTAAGATTTCATTCTTTTTATGGCTGAGTAATATTCCATTTTCTACATATATATTTATGCCACATCTTTATCCATTCATCAGTTGATGGGCACTTGGTTTGTTTCCGTGATTTGGCTATTTAGATAATCCTACTATTAACCACAGAGTGCGTGTAGCTCCCTGAATTGGTATTTTTGTATTCTTTGGGTAAATGCGATTGCTGTATTGTAAGGTAATTCAATTTTTCAATTTTTGAAGAATCTCCACACGGTTTTCCACAGGGTCTGCACCAGTGTGCATTCCCACCAACAGTGCAAGAGGGCTCCCCTTTCTCCACATCCTCTCCAACACCCGTTTTTCTTGTGTTGTTGATTTTAGCCGTTCTGACAGGTGTGAGGTGAGATGTCATTGTGGTTTTGATTTGCATTTCCCTGATGATGAGTGATGATGAGTATCTTCTCATGTGTCTGTTGACCATCTGGATGTCTTCCTTGAAAAAAATGTCTATGCATGTCTTCTGCCCATTTTCAATTGAGTTATTCATTTTAGGGTAATAAGTCGTATCAGTTATTTATTTCTTTTGAATACTAACCCTTTACCAGAAATGACATGTGCAAATATCTTCTCCCATTCAATAGTGAGAAAGCCTTTTAGTTTTGTTGGTTGTTTCCTTACTGTGCAGAAGCTTTTTACTTTGATGAAGTCCCAGTAGTTTTTTTTTGTTTTGCTTTTATTTGTTTTTTGTTATTGTTGTTTTTATTTCCCTTGCCTCAGGAGACATAACTAGAAAGAAGTTGCTATGGCCGATGTCACAGAAGTTGCGGCTTGGGTTCTCTTGTAGAATTTTTATGGCTTCAGCTCACACATTTAGGTCTTTAATCCATTTTGAATTTATTTTTGTGTGTTATATAAGAAAGGGGTCCAGTTTCATTGTTTTGCATGTTGCTATCCCGTTTTCCCAACAACATTTGTTGAGGAGACTATCTTTTCGAACTGGGTATTCTTTCCTGCTTCGCCAAGGATTAATTGACCATGTAACTGTGCATTTATTTCTGGGTTTTCTCTTCTGCTCTATCGATCCATGGGTCTGTCCTTGAGCCAGCGCCATTCTGTCCTGATGACTACGGATTTGTAACAGAGCTTGAAGTCCAGCTTTGTTGTGCTTTTTCAGATTGCTTTGGCTAGTCAGGGTCTTTTGTGGTTCCATACAATTTTAGGACCGTTTGTTTCTAGTTCTGTGGAAAAGGCTGTTGGTATTTTGATAGGGATTGTATTAAATGGGTAGATCCCTCTGGGTAGTATTGACAGTTTAACAACATCCGTTCTTCCAGTCCAAGAGCATAGAATATCTTTCAATTTGTTTGTGTCATCTTTAGTTTCTTCCATCAGAGTTTTAGAGTTGTCAGAGTACAGGTCTTCCACCTCTTAGGTTAGGTTTATTCCTAGGTATTCTCTTGTTTTTGGTGCAATTGTAAATGGGATTGATTCCTTAATTTCTCTTCCTGCTACTTCATTATTGGTACGTGGAAATGTAACAGATTTCTATACGTTGATTTTGTAAACTGCGACTTCACTGAATTTGTTTATCAGTTCTAGCAGTTTCTTGATGTAGTCTTTCAGGTTCTTGCAACCGTATTTGTAATAGTGAGAGACAGGACCCAAATGTCATCAGTAGGAACGAGCTGGATAAACACTGGGGACATCAAAACAAGGCAAAGCTCTGCAACTTTGCAGAAACGTGAAAGGCACCTACAGACAACTAAGGCAGTCTCCGTGATACATTGTTAACAGGGGAGGGAAAAGCAAAGCACAGAACCATGTTTAGAGAGAGAGAGGACAGGAGCAAGGGCAGAGGGAGAGAGAGGGAGAAGCAGACTCCCTGCTGAGTGCAGACCCTGATGCGGGGCTCGATCCCAGGACACTGAGATCATGGCCTGAACCGAAGGCAGGTGCTTAACCGACTGGCCCACCCAGGTGCCCCAAAACAAAACCAATTTTTAAAAATCTTTGCCTAAATGCTTCCCTAAAACCAAAGCTTTAAAGTGCTCACTTAAAAAACAGAGATTAGCAGACTCAATAAAAAAGCAAGACCTAACGATATGTTCTCTACAAAAAAAACACTCCATAAAAAGATGAAGAGAAGTTGAAAGAAAAAGGTTGAGGCAAGACCTATAACACAAACGCTAAGCAGAAGTACGCTTGCGTGACCCTAAACAAAACCGGCAAAGGAAGCTTCAAGCGACAGAGTATTACAGGAGATCAGGCAGCGCAATTCATTACAGTAAGAGGGTCAATTCCTCAAGAAAACATAACAACCAGATACACAAATGAAATTTGACAGAACTGATTTTCGGAAGCGTTCCCTGCAATTAGAGGAGACTACACGCCTCTCACTTTCAGAGCGTGCCTACAGTTGACGACTGGCTGCCCTGAGTTACTTTTTTAAGGCCCCTCATGCTATCACCAATAGCCAGCACGATCCACATCCTTGGGCTTATCCTTGTCCCCTAGCGTCCAAGTCCCCCATCCACTGTATCAACAATGCCTGGCTTTCCCCTCCCCCACCCCACATCTTATCCCAGTTAACCAGCATGCCAGGTGTTATCACACCCCTTATCCCTAATAATGAGGCCCTTAAGGGTGGTCAGTAATCCAGCTCTGAAACTCTGTTTGGGGTCATACCTGTTCTCAACTATCTCAGTCTGAGCCTCCCAGACAGCCAAGCCTGAGGCCATCCCAAGGAGCTGGAGGGTTCTTTGGGGGATGGGGGGTGAGGGGTTAGGAGGAGGGGAAGAGGGAGTGAGACGGGGAAGGGGGGAGAGCCATTAGGAGGGTACAGGGCCAGCTGGCCACCGCCTTAATGTGGTCCTGTGGGACCATCTGTCTCTCAGCACCGTCTGTCTAGGAGGGGAGAAAGAGGGAAAATTTGATCAACTGACTCCCATGTCCACTGTCAACGCTTGGTCCCAGAGGTTGCACCCAGTAGGGACCCATTATGTCTGCCCCTTCAACATCAGCAGGAAGCCCCCGTGCATGGGGGACGAATCACATAGCACGCACCCAGAGGAAGATGCTGTCACGGCCTCAGAATCCATGAACGGATGCTTCTACCAGCAACGGCTAGAATAGGACATCTGAGAGAAAGAATCCAGATGGTACATAGGAGGATCTGATACAGAATAATGGACAAAACCTACACCAAACAGAACATTTAAATATGAAATTTTGAATGCTTTCCCCTCAAGTTGGAAAGAAAACAAAGTTGCCTGGGAGCACCATTTCTATCAACAATGTACCTGGGGGTCCAAGAGAGTTTAGCAAAGAAAGAGAAGAAAAAAAGGGCTACAAGGATTGGAAAGGCAGCAATAAAACTATTATTATTTGTGGAGAATATGATTGAGTGCTCAGAGAATTGAAAAGAATCTTTACACTAACCATTTGACTTAATAAAGGAATTTATTGGGAACCGTGAGATAAAAGTCAGTTTAAAAATCAATTGTTCAGCTCAGGTCATGACCTCAGGGTCCTGGGATCGAGTCCCACATCGGGCTCTCTGCTCAGCAGGGAGCCTGCTTCCTCCTCTTTCTCTGCCTGCCTCTCTGCCTATTTGTGATCTCTCTCTCTCTGTCAAATAAATAACTAAAAATCATTTAAAATAATTAAAAATAAAATAAAAAATAAAAACCAATTGTATTTCCACATAGGAGCAACACATTGACAAAAAAATGAAATCTTAAGATAAACGCCGTTTATGACAACATCAAAATCATCCAGCACCGCCTGGCTCTGAAGCCCAGGGATATATGATCAACAACTCAAGGATGATTACTTTAAAAAGAGAGAACAAAACAAAGCAGAAGTACTCAGTACTCTGGAGCTGTGATTTTCCATTTCCTTTTCACTTTGCTCGTGTTGTAAATTTCTCCCCATCCGGGTCCTGATCCCACCTGATCCCATCTACTTTAGCGTCTCTCCCTGGGAGGTATGATCACAAAGGTGGTAAGAACTGTCCCTTTGATTGGAACAAAAATAATTAATGGTAGAAATAATGCCACAAGACTGCTTCTGAAGGCCTTCAGGGGAAAAGCCACACGTGCTCCATGAGTGGAATTGAACACCCCACTGGTGGAAGCCACAGTCTGAAAGAACAGTTAAGAGATTTTACAAATCGAATATAGAGCTGGAGACTCATGATCTCTGGTTCCCCTTTCCTTCAATGTCGACTTGGTGGTAATGGAATCTGCTCTGCAACTTCAAAGTCAAAGGGAGAAGACTTTTGCTCACCTTCGGGAGAAGAAAGCTGTGCGTCGTCCAAGGAATTTGGGAGAACTTCCCTGGGGTGGTTGATTGGAAGTTATTTGTGTACCATGACCCATCATCATACCCAAAGCCCCCCTGTCTCCCACCCTTCACTCCTTTTTTCAACTGCCCCATTTTGTTTGTCTTAAATAAGTCTTCTCTGGGCGCCTGGGTGACTCAGGCCTTTAAGTGTCTGCCTTCAGCTCAGGTCTTGATCCCGGGATCCTGGGATCGAACCCCAAGTTGGGCTCTCTGCTTAGCGGGGAGTCTACCTCTCTGTCTCCCACAGCCCACCACCTCCCAGCAACTCGTGCTCTCTCTCAAATACATGAATAAGATCTTTAAAAATAAATAAAATGAAATAAGTTTTCTCAGTTTGGTGTTCCACCCATACACTGTGCATTTTTGTCATGCTCTGCCAGGACGTTCTTTGGGACTTCATACACCTGGCTTGGTCGGCTTGTTAGACTCCAGGGCCTTTTACCCACAGGGCACTTTGGTTTCAGTGACTAAAGCTGAAAAGCTTTTAAGGGGTCTACTGTGATGTTACAAACCAAGAGAAACGCATGTACTCTAAATATAGAAAAATCAACATAAATACATATTTAAACGTCCATAAAACATACCACGAGGCAGGTAATCCATTTCAACTGCAGTCAGCTGGTCCTTGGCTTGGTGTGAATTACATTCAGCATGGCGTGTGGGCACATTTCAGTGTGTGTTTGGGGGTGCTGTTGTCTCTAAAGTGAGGAGCGCTCATGTCCTTCTGAAGCCTTCTGTGGTTCTCCAGAACTCCTAGTGCACCTGCAGATGAGGACTCCTCTTGAGTTTCACAGGGTGATGATTAAATGAGACCATAGAAATTAAAGTACTTGGAAAGAACAAGAAATGTTTGCGCAAATGCCAATAAATCTTTGTAAGGTTCTTTGAGGACCTCTTCTACCATTCGTTCTCCTCTCCTTTTTCCATATCAGAGAACAAGGCACAGTTCCCTGGAGACACGTCCACCCCCACATCCTACTCTCGTTTCTCTGCTCACCAGTCCCACTCTAAATCTGCCGCCAGGGTCCAGACAAAACTCAAGCAAGGGAAAATTTTCTGTCATTTCTCGCGCCCCATGGAAACTTGGTTTTTCCAAGGCTCACACATGGTATTACACTACTTGCCAAGAGTAGGAGCAATTGATTAAGGATCAATGCCCTTCTCTCCATTGTCATCTGTCCCACTGGAACCCTTTCCCCCTAGACTCCCTGAAATGTTCCTGGAATATTTAGCTCTTAGTGTTCTCCGTGATTGAGGAAAGAGGGATTTTCTTTCTGTCTTTTTCCCTATCTTTTTAGTTTGAAAGCTCCTTTCACCCAAAGCAGGATACTGTCTCATTACCGTTAATTCCTGGGCAGAGAGTGGTAATGACAATCATGATGCTAATTATTGATGGAACTATTCCAGTCTGTTGACCATGCAGCCAAAAGTAGCAAAGCTGTTTTAAAGCAACACAAGACCACACTATATCTGGGATTTTCCCAGTGCTTCAGAATCCATATGGGACTTTAGAGTCCATATTCCTAGTCTCTAGCAGTTATTAGAGAATAATGTGATTAATCAAAGTTTTGCTTACAATAAAAAAAAAATTTCCCTGGAGTGTTAGAAGACTTTGAGTCATGAAAAAAACAACGGGTGCTCTTGGAGGAGGTAGTATTTCCCCACACTTCCTATCTCCTTCTGTGGAGTTATGCAAGTACAGACAAAAATAGGGATTTTAGGGGCGCCTGGGTGGCTCAGTTGGTTAAGCGACTACCTTCGGCTCAGGTCATGATCCCAGAGATTCAGGATCAAGTCCCACATCAGGCTCCCTGCTCGGCAGGAAGCCTGCTTCTCCCTCTCTCACTCCCCCTGCTTGTGTTCCCTCTCTGGCTGTGTTTCTCTCTGTCAAATAAATAAAATATTTTTAAAAAAAAATAGGGATTTCATCTGCTGCTCCCCAAAACTGCTCCTTCTCCTCTGCCCCATTTCTGAGTCTCACATTGCTCCTTGATTCACCCACTGAACCTTGGAGTCACTTTCCATTTCTCTATACCTTCATTGTACCAGCCAATGTCAGGTGCCCTATCCATGAACCATCTCTACCTGGCGAGCCCGGACTACCACGTTGGCAGACGCTTGGTCTCCCTACCTGGAGCCTCTGCCCACATACACTCCAAAAGCTGAGACTTCCTACACAGCAGAACATGACATTCAGAACCAGAACTATCTCCCTACCTGATGTCTATCCAGTTGAGGAAATTCCCTTGCGTGATTAGCAAACATTTTTTAACGATGAGTATTAATTTTCCTGAATTTCTTTTTTTGTATCTTTTAAACTCAGCATGTGAACTCTTATTGGATCTAGCGATATGCTGTATCATATTAATATATTTTCTATTTTTATGCCATTTTTACCCTCCTGAGATAAATGCTTGCTACGTCCTTGCGAGAGCAGATAATTGTTTTCAGTTGAATTCAGTGTGCTAGTGTTTTGTTTGGGATTTTCACAGCTATGATTTTCAGTAATGAGGGGGCTTGCTAGGTAGTGATTTTCCAATAGTGAGTCCTTAGTTTCCATGGAGGCCCTAAGTGTCGCTGGGGGCAGGAGAAGGGCGTGGGAGAGGGTGTTGAGAGCCAGTAGGTCACTCCACTCTCTCCATTCTGCCTCAACCAGAGATGCTTCATTTTTTAAAATCCCTTTTACCCATGGGGGTTCCACATGTGGCTTATTATTTGCATCCTTTGAGGAAAAATGAGTTGGGTGGTTTTCCATCTCTTCATGTATGCTGAAACACTTTAAATAGCATGGAAAATGATCTGTTCCTTAAAATCATATAGATTTGGATCCTTTTAATGCGGGGGATGTAGTAAGAGGGTCAATAACTTTAAAGACCTTTCAAATTGAAATTTATTTGAGATAATTATGGATGCACATGGAATTGTAAGAAAAATTCAGAGAGGTTCTTTATATACTTTGCCCAATTTTCTCCAATGCTAACATTTTCAGATCTATAGTATTGGGGCGCCTGGGTGGCTCAATTGGTTAAGCGACAGCCTTCGGCCCAGGTCATGATCCTGGAGCCCCGGGATCAAGCCCTGCATCAGGCTCCCTGCTCTGTGGGAAGCCTGCTTCTCCTTCTCTCGCTCCCCCTGCTTGTGTTCCCTCCCTGGCTGTGTTTCTGTCAAATAAATAAATAAAATCTTTTTTAAAAAATCTATAGTATAATATCCGAATCAGGGTATTGACATTTATATAACTTAACAGTTTTATTCCCCAGTTCTACTAGTACGTGTGTGTGTGTGTGTGTGTGTGTGTGTGTGTGTGTGTGTGTGTTGGTCTATAGAGTTTTAGCACCTGTATGGGTTCAGTTTTTGTTGACCACAGTCAAGCTACTCAATACTCAACAGTCCTTAAACCAAAAGGATCCTTCACACTACCCTTTTACAGTCAGGCCCACATCCCTCTGGCGCCCCTTCCCCCTCTCCATTTCTCATCCCTAAAAATCTAAACTTTTTCATTTTAAAAGTGTAATATGAATGGAACCATACAGTGCGTGACCTTTAGGAATTGGCTTTTTTTTTTTTTTTTTACTCAGCCTAAGTCCCAGGAGGGGTACCTGGCTGGCTCAGAAAGGTAGAACATATAACTCTCGATCTTGGGGTTATAAGTTTGAGTCCAATGTTGGGTGCAAAGATTACTTTTAAAAAAATGAAATCTTGGGGCACCGGGGTGGCTTAGTCGGTTAAGGGTCTAACTCTTGATTTCAGCTCAGGTCATGATCGCAGGTTTGTGAGATCAGACTCACACTGGGCTCTGTGCTGGGTGTGGAGCGTGCTTAAGATTTTCTCTCTCCCTCTCCCTCTGCTCCCCAGCCACCTCTCTCTTAAAAAAAAAAAAAAAAAAAAAAAGAGGGTGCCTGGGTGGCTCAGATGGTTAAGCATCTGCCTTTGGCTCAGATCATGATCCCAGAGTCCTAGGATCGGTCCCACATCTTAATAGTCCTTCCCCTCTCCCTCTGCCATTCCCTCTGCTTGTGCTTTTTTAAATTTACATTTCCCTGATGGCTAATAATGTTGTACATCTTTTCATATGCCTATTTGTCTTCTCATACTCTTCAATAAAACCCAATATTCTTGTCTTTTGCCTGTTTTCTAATTGGATTATTTGCTATTGCTTTGACTGTTGAATGTGAAAATGTCTTTATATATTCCAGAAATTAGTGCTTTGTTGGAAATGCATTTTCAAGTATGTTTTCACCTGTGTGTAACTTGTCTTTTTATTCTGTTCATATGGACTTTCACAGAAACAAAGTTTTTGGTTTTGATGAGACCCAATTTTAACACTTTTTCCTTACATTGATCATACTTAAAGGTGTCAAGTCTAAGAACTCTGCATCACCTTAAATTTTGCAGATTTTTGCCTATGTTTTCAAAAAGATTACAGGTTTGGAGCACCTGGTTGGCTTAATAATATACCATGTGACTCTTGATCTCAGGATCATGAGTTCAAGCCTCATGTTGGGTGTAAAGATGACTTAAAAAGTAAAATCTTAAGGGCGCCTGGGTGTCTCAGTCGTTGAGCATCTGCCTTTGGCTCAGGTCATGATCCCGGAGTTCTGGGATCGAGCCCTGCATCGGGCTCCCTGCTCAGCGGGAAGCCTGCTTCTCCCTCTCCCATTTTCCCTGCTTGTGTTCCCTCTCCAGTTGTGTTTCTCTCTGTCAAATAAATAAATAAAATCTTAAAAAAGAAAAAAAGAAATGAGCATTCCAGAAAGATGGCAATGTTTATTCTATGATATCTTAGACTTTCTGGCTACTTTATATATATATTTGTCTTTGAGAAAACCTAATGGCTGAGTTTCTCTTTGTCAAATAAATAAAATCTTTTAAAAAATTAAAAAGTCTTGGGGCGCCTGGGTGGCTCAGTTGGTTAAGTGACTGCCTTCGGCTCAGGTCATGATCCCAGAGACCTGGGATCGAGCCCCACATCGGGCTCCCTGCTCGGCGGGAAGCCTGCTTCTCCCTCTCTCATTCCCCATGCTTGTGTTCCCTCTCTCACTGTGTTTCTCTCTGTCAAATAAATAAATAAAATCTTTAAAAAAAAAAAAAGTAAAAAAATAAAAAAATCTCAAAAAATAAATAAAATATGTAAAATCTTAAATTTTTTTAAGCTTTTTATTTATTTAACAGTGAGAAACACAGCGAGAGAGGGAACACAAGCAGGGGGAGTGAGAGAGGGAGAAGCAGGCTTTCTGTTGAGCAGGGAGCCCAATGTGGGGCTCGATCCCGGGTCTCCGGGATCATGACCTGAGCCTAAGGCAGTCACTTAACCAACTGAGCCACCCAGGAGCCCCAAAATATGTAAAATCTTAAAAGATAAAAGATTACAGGTTTACACTTACATCTAAATCTATAATGCATTTTGAGTGAAGTTTTATAAAAGGTATGAGATTTAAATTGAGATTCTCTCTCTTTTGTTTGTTTTGTGCCTATGGATATCCAATTGCTTCAGCACCATTTGTTGAAAAGTCTGTCTGTCCTCCCTCCATTGAATTGCCTTTATACCTCTGTCAAAAAACAATTGAGGGGGCGCCTGGGTGGCTCAGTTGGTTGAGCGACTGCCTTCAGCTCAGGTCATGATCCTGGAGACCCAGGATCGAGCCCCACATCGGGCTCCCTGCTTGGCGGGAAGCCTGCTTCTCCCTCTCTCACTCCCCCTGCTTGTGCTCCCTCTGTAGCTGTGTTTCTCTCTGTCAAATAAATAAATAAAATCTTTAAAAAAAACAAAACAAAACAAAACAATTGAGTGTACTTGGTGCGTCTTTATCTACATTCCCTGCGATCTGTATGTCTATCCCTGCGCCTTTTTCAAAAATATTTTTTAAAAGATTTTACTTATTTACTTATTTATTTGTGAGAGATTGGGATAGTGATAGAGGTAGCAAGAGTGAGCACGAGCAGGGAGGAGAGGGAGAAGCAGGCTCCCCGGAGCCTGACGCAGGGCTCGATGCTGGGACCCTGGGATCAGGACCTGAGCCCAAGGCAGATGCCTAACTGAGCCACCTGGAGGTCCAACACACAGTCTTGAATACTGGAGCTGCCTTACTAGCGACTTACCAATTTTATTGGTTTTGTTTCAAGAACCAGATTTTTGTTCCATCGATTTTCTCTATTGTTTCCCTATTTTCCATTGTACTGATTTCTTCTCTTGTTGGGATGCCTTCCTTCCTCTACCTTGCTGTGGATTTTTCTGCTTGTCTTCTCTTGGTCCCTTCAGACAGGAATTTGGGTTATTAACTTGAGACTCTTTCTCATGTTGAATGTTAGCAGTTAGTGCTACAAATCTCCCCCTCAGCTCTGCTCTCGCTGCATCCCACGTACTGGGATATGTTGTTTTTTTGTTAACATTCAGTTCTGTGTCATTTTTGATAGCAGAAGCATACATGATCCATTGCCCACGACCCACTCTGATCCGAGTGATGAACAATTTCAGTGACAGATGGTTCTCAACCTCCTCAACCTGTATAAAAAAAGGAAAAAAGAAAACAAGAGAGAGATGCTTCCAAACTCAGGTGTACAACTGAGACCTCCTGCTCAGGCAGCCTGCCAATCATGGAGGAAAGTCAGGAAGAAATTATGTTGGAAGAATAGGGTGTAGGGAATATTGTTGGCCAGTTGGTGTGTAAGTTTCCTGCTTTTCTTCTGTGAGGGAGAAAATTTGGGTCACTTTCTCCCTGGCGCAGCACAAATCAATCCTCTTTTAAGTATGCTGAACAGCATCTTGTGAAGACCTTGGTTTCTCTGTTTACAGCAGGTTTTACTGGGTATCGAACTTCCATGGCTTTTAATATTGTATCAACTTGGCAGATGTCTTCTTGAGATTGATTGTATTGTGTTGTGTTGTGTTGTTTAATTTCTTTTGAGACTTCCCTCTCGACCCATGGATTATTTAAAAGTGTGTTGTTTAATTCCTACATGTTTAGAGATTTTATTTGTCTTTCTGTTATTGATTTCTACTTTGATTCTGTTATGGTCAAAGAACACGCTCGGTATGATTTCAGTTTCTCTTTTTAGTTGACATTTGGTCCACAGTCCAAGATATTATCCGTGCTAGTGAACGTCTCATGGGCACCTGAAAGAGAATATCTTCTGCTGTCAGATGGAGTGCTTTATAAGTGTGAATGAGAGCCTGTGGGTGGATTGTGCTATTGTGATCTTCTCCATCCTTGCTGACATCGTGTCTCATACTTCTACCAGTTGCTCTATTGGAGAGGGGAGAGTTGAGGTCCCTAACCAAGAGGGTAGATTTATCTATTTCTCCTTTCAGATCTCTTGGGTTTTCCATCATGTATTCTGAGGCTCTTCCTCGTGCACTGATCCTTTCACCAATAACTTGTAAAATCCCTTCTATTGTCATCGAGCCCTTCTTGTTTTTCACATCTTTTTTAGGTAGTTTTAATAACCTAAATTTTCCCAGAAAATCTTCCATATCTTTGAGGCTCCCAAAGTATTTTGTTATACTGTAGCATATCCTGAGTGTGCATACATTGTGTTTTTACATTTATGCAATATAAACAACAATCTGCAAACGACATGTGCTTCAGAGCATTGCTTTGTAAGATTTCATAATGTACACAAATGTGATGGGACTCTTTGTATCCATTTACAAATTGCTTTTCTCATTCAACACCACTGTTTTTAATATGTGTCCATGTTAACGCAGAAAGATACCTCATTTCTGTGCTGTAACCCTTTGTGTGAATAAACATTAACGGTTCCTCTGCTCATGTGATGGGAAGGCCTGTTATGTTATGGGCCTGGGTAGAGTCTGCAGAAGGACCATAACCAGGAGTCAGTCACCTCTTTCCCTTCTTCTAGTCTTCTTACCTGTCCCACTCCCCATGCCCCCAGCCCCCTGTAGTCCTCTTACTACGGGCTTCTCTTTCTTTTCTGGAAGCTATCCCTATGATTTTCCCCACACCAGCTCTTTGTTTTTGCCTTGGCATGTTTTCTCTGCCCAGGTTAAACTTGACTCACCCAGGAGGGCCCAGGACAGACACCTCCAAAACTTAACCTTCCCCGCTCTGTCACAACATTATATCCAAATCCCTACAGCATTCTTAGTTTCATTTTGCAGTTCATGCATCTTCCATCCCATTGGGCATGATTTGTTTTCTTTTAAGGGACAGGATGATGATTTATTTACCTCTGAGCCCCATCTCCCTCAGGATCTGCTCATCTCCACCACATTGTGCCTAGAACATGCTGAGCATTTGATAAACATTTTGAAATCAACACATCAAGGGACAAAGCCTCTGGCCTTTAAACAACTCCTAGATGTTACGCCCACTCGGCTGTTCAGAGGACACATTTGAGCAAGCCACGGAATTGCAAGGGTCATACCCTCCTTTGTTGTTTTCCCTGGAGAAGCTCTTCTGGAGTCAGGCCCTGGAATCCTGTAGCCCTGTCATGGCTAGTTCCTCGTTCCTCGAAGCTTTCATGGGTACTGGGAAGGGGGCCTCAGGGCTGGAGGCCACCTCATCCCCACAATCAACTGGAGGGATCAGACCTCTACTGGGACAGATTTCCAGGGATGGCAAGGCTCCTGCCTCCCCGCCCCCTGCCCCAGCTGGGAGTTTTCAGAGCACGCCTCCAAAGTTAGGGTGATATTCCCAAATAATAACTAGAATTAATGGAACACTTATGCTAAGTAACACTCTACAGACATCTAGGTATAGCTGCTCCTGGTATCTTTGGGGTTTATTAGGTCCAAGGATCTGTGCTAAGTGCTCTATATAAATTATTTTTTCTTAATTTAACCTTCTCAAGAATCCTATAAAGTAGAAGCTATTGCATTATTCTTATTATCATTCCTATTCTACTGAGAGAAACTGAGGCTCAGAGAGGCAGAATAACCTGCTCATAGTCACACAGCAAGTCAGAATGCAAGCCCAGGTTACTCTGGCTGTTTCCAAATGCCATTCTCTCTTCCCTCCCTGACTCCCTTCCTTTATTAAATGTTGTATGATTTTTAATTATACAGAGAAAACCTGCTATTTTTCTAAAATTCCAGACCACATACAGTACAAATCTCCTTTAACCTTCCCTTTTTCTCACCCTAATCTGCATAGAACTTTATTTTTAAGCTTCTGACTCTGTTTTTAAATTCTTTTGGCGAAGCAGTAGATTCCCACAGTTCAGAAATCAAGCTGTCCAACTAACCAATGCTGTCTCCACCTCTGTCCCTCCCGGGCTTCAGCACAGGTCCCCCCCTCACAACCCCCCCCCCCCCAGGGCAGGAGGGAACCACTGGGTCCCTTTTCCAAAAGTCCTCACACAGTGTCTTCATCTACATACAACCTTTTACAAGTGTACTTTCTGATTTTCCCACTTGGGGCTCCAAAGATAGCCCAAGATAGCCCACACACTCACTGCTTTGTGTTTCAAAGGTTGTTTATTAACCATTGTTGCATACTGAGTTTTGCCTTCCGGTTCCTGGGAAGGAAGGGAGTGGGACAGGCCCCAGTCCACATTTCTAAAAGGAGGCGTTTCTTCTGTGATGTTCTCTTATCTTCCTTCCTGCAGCTCACTCCCACCCGCTCTGTCTCAGGCAGGCCCCGGACGAAGAAGTCGCCTCCCCGGTGTCTCTGCGGGTGCCCTGACCCACGGACGGACACGGTCACCCCTTTGGCCTTCCCATACCACCAGTATGGCCTGTAAGGCCCAGAAGCGTGAGTATGCTTCTGATAGCAAGTAAGGGTCTAAATTTTGGTCTTTCTGATTGGGCAGGGAGAGTACATTTCGGGGAAGGGGCTTCCTGGGGACTGCTGAAAGGAGGCCACAACCAAGTGGCTCCGCTCCTTGGGGTGGAAGGAGCAGCCAGCTCAGAAGGACTTCTTCCTCATAGAGTCCCCACAGTGCCACCAGGTGAAGGCAGGACTCCGTCCGCCCTCCGCAGCCTCTGTCCCTGCCAGACCCAGCAGGGCCCTGTTCTTTTATGCACCCAGAGCCCAAGCGGTGACTCATCGGTGACCTTGATCCCAGCTGCTCCCCCAGAAGGGCAATCACTGACACCCGGCCCCTCCCTTGGGAGCCGAAGCTGACAAAGCCATCTCTTGCCACACAGCCTTGCCCTGGGGAGCCCCAAAGGACCAGGGGTGCCGTCTTTAGGGAGCTTGACCCAAAATTAAAGACCTGGTCGAATGTATCCAACCCTGAGATCAGAAACCACCAGCTGAATGGTGGCTCACGCTGCACCTGAAGCTACGTGACTCGCCCTGAATCCGTGGAATAAACATTCGTGGAGAGCCTACCGTGTGCCAGACACGGTTCTAGGTCTGTAAAGGGGACGGCAAGCCAGGGCCCGTGCCCACATGGGACTTACAGTCTGGGAGAGCAGACAGCCAATCATCAGGCCAAATACAGTGTGTGTGTGTGTGTGTGTGTGTGTGTGTGTGTGCTGTCCATGTGTGTGGGTTTGTATTGTTAACCAGGAACACCCAGAGATGAACAAGTTGGGTTCATTATTTGTCATAAGGGCACAGACCACTCACCACGGTACAAGGATGTTAGAAGAAACTGCAAAGGATTTAGGCACTGGGTGGGTGGTTTGCGCCCAAGGAAGCAGGGGTTAAGGCTAGGCTGGGTGCTGAAGAAAGCAGGGACGAGTATGTTATGATAGGGTGTCCCCATCAATTTTACCAGAAAAAAAGAGCAGATCAAGGTCAAAGCTATAATTAATAAACAGCACTCGTATTAACTAGGAGAGTTGGATGGTTGGTATTTCGTGACTTGGGACAATGCTTACTATTTGCTGCGTTCAGACACGATCGCGAAGTGGTCTTGCCTTTGTCTTGACCCATCATGGCCAAGAGTGGCCTTGCGTGATGCTGCCCTTCTGTGAAATTCTTCGTGTTCAGCTGAAGAACACCGAGGCCTAACTGTACCTGCATGGTCAGCTTTTAGATGTCAGGGCTGTTTCCCGCTTTTCCTCTACCCTCCCAAATATATAAAAATATAAATAAAACTTCAGGTAGAAAAAAGTACTAGGGAGTAAAGGCAGGGATCCCCACGGTAGGGAATACAGTGACGTTATAGAGGCGGTCAGGTGGGCCTGTGTGGTCAGCTAACTAAACTGAGCAGACACTTAAAGAAGCAAGGGGGTGAACTGTGTGGCCATGGGGGTGGGGGAGAGCTTTTGGGGTACAGCCAGCAGAGGCCAGGGCCCCACAGTGGAATGGGTTTGGCTTCTCTGAGACCTGGCAATGGGGTCAGGGGTTCCAGGGCAGAGCAAGTGAGGAGAGAGAGGTGGGAGATGACGTCGGAGAAGTGGTCCAGGCCAGATCGCGTCAGGCCAACAGAGGGACTTGGGTCTTCACTCTGAGACTCAAGGATTGCGAGGGGAGGACAGCCACAGTGCATCCTACCCTCCCTCCGGCTCCCATGTTGAGAACGGACTCTAGGGGGCCACAGGGGAAGCAGGGAGATGAGCAGAGCTCTGAATGACCCAGGGAAGAGGCCACAGTAGTTTGGAGCAGCCTGGTGGTGGCTGTGACCGTGGTGAGACCGGCTGGCTCAAACTGGACAAGAATTGGAGGTAGGTAAGGGAGGGTGGTGCCAAGACTTTTCATCTGAGCAAAATATTGAGCTGCTGTAGTGTCAGCCCTGACGGGTTTTCTCTTTTCTCCACTTTGAAGGCAGAGGCATCCACTT
>PITA01007427.1:60099-83654 GCA_004023965.1 Spilogale gracilis
TGTTCCCTCTCTGGCTGTGTTTCTCTCTGTCAAATTAAAAAAAAAAAAAAAAAAAAAAAAAGACGGCTATCCGGAATAAATACATTGGCAACCACACACTGGCAGGAGATGAGAGCCAGGCCACCCCCTCCCAATCCGCCCCGCACCCCCGCCCCATACACGAGGAAGCTCTTTTGTTTTGGAGATCGTGCTTGGTTTCAGTAACTGACCATTTGGGCCACTTCTTTTTTCTCTTCCTGCTCTTTAACTTCCAGCTTTTATGTTTGGAACCTGAAACCCTTGGCCCCCACCCTGAACCCTAATAAATACAGAGCCCCAGGCCCATGCTTGCTTGCACTCTCTCTCTCTCTCCCTGAAACCTCACTGGGTACTGTGTAATATCCACATTTTGCAAATAATAAATTTACGTTTTCAAAGTTCCCCAATGGTTGTGGCTGAAGGTGCAGTACTTTGCACTCATAAGAGCCACATGGGCCATTCTAACCATAACCCTGGAAACCCTGACAGGAGGAGGAGGGTATGTTTTGCAAGGCAGTGTAGCAAGAGCTCAGTGGGGACATGTCAGGGTGAGGTGCCCCTAGACCTCGAAGCCGAGACATGCAGTAAGCAGTTGTACCCATGGGCCAGGAGTTATGGAGAAGTTGGGTGGGGTGGGAGTACAGATTTGGAATTTGCCAGAGTGCAAACATAAGGCAGGGGCTTATCTGAAATCACCTGGAGTGTGAATGTAGGTAGAGAAGAGGTCTTACCTTCTGGAGGTGACTCCAGTACCTGGTCATCTGGGAAGTGAGGGGGAGTCAGCGGAGGAAACTGAAAAGGAACATCCCAAAAGTTCAATCATGTATGAACAAGTTTGCATTGCATTCTGCACATCATCTCAGAATTTCTAAGACTTTAGATTCTGAGCCACAAGAAGACTGGACAAATGACAACGACAGGGGAAAAGAAGAAGGTGTTGGCTGGAACTGTCCTCTGTCATGAAGAATCTACTCCCTCTTTTCTTTCTTGGCAAAAGACCCCTGACTCTGTTTGGAGAGGCAATATATTCATGAACATAAATGGGAAGTGTGTGTGTGTGTGTGTGTGTGTGTGTGTGTGTGTGTGAGACTCCTGCTTAAATGGAGCTAACATGGTTGGGAGGCACACACCTGCTCTTCTACTCTATCCCTTCTTGCCTCTGAAATGTGGACATTATGGCTGGAGTTCCAGCAGCCATTTTGTAACATGAGGCAACTGGAAAATGAAGCAATAAGGTTGGATGGGTAGAAATATAGCTCATGTGCTTGATAAGACTTGCCAAACTCTTCCAGATTACTTAACTTCGGCTTTATTTTTCATGAGCAAGAAACAAACTTCTGTCTTTTGAAAATTCACAGTTATTTCGGGTTTTCTGTCACATGTAGCAGAAGCTAATTCTAACTGATAGGAGATTTTTTCATAGGATTTCAAAACGCAGAAGACAACTCATGGGAGGAAGCAAGGATTCAGTATGTCATAATCCTCACCCTCCCAGAACTCCCTGTGCAGTAAGCGGGTCGTTACAACACAGTGGGCAGGGGCTGTGATAGTGGTTATGCTCCGGCGTCTAGAGTGAGGACGGAGACAGATGGCAAGGCAAGCTTCATCTCTCTTCTCCTCTCAAATCATGTCTAAATTCAATAACTCAACACGTGTTCTTGGTCTGATTTTGTTCCACTGCCGGCATTTGATTTTAATATATTCCAGTACCTAATTTAAGCCGTGGAGTTGAGGAGGGGGAAAATGATAATGCTGACTTGATGTTAGATGCTTGGCACTTAGAATCTCTCAGAGATCCTGAATGGAATAATAAACAATGGTTATGAGCTTGCTGAGAATCCATTTTGTATGTGGAGTTTCATCCAACCAACAATTAAATAAACACTCTAACTTTAGAAAATTGGTGGGATGCTAAAACTACAAATATGATCTGTGTCATTTCTCTAATGGGCCAATTATTTTGATGTCTCCTTTTCCCCTTGGAGGCACCTTAACAGCACACTTGGCCAACTTCTTACCTCTGGCCAACACTGCTCTTAAATACCAGAACCCTCCTGTCTTAACTCTCTCCAGATCTAGGCCAAATAGACATAAACCTATATCAAGCACTTACTAAGTGCCAGGCCTATTACATATGCTCTCTTATTTAATCTTTACAGTAACCCTGCCATAAAAGTTCTAGAATCCTCCTTTTCCTGGTAAGAATCTGACACTCAGCCTGAGCAATCTGCCTCCAGCCCTCTCCAGCTCCTGAGGGTAGAGCCAGGATCTGAATCCAGATCAGGTTTCTTCTGCTATCCTCTCTCTCTGCACCATACAGTTTTCCCAGCCACATGTCTTTCCTGCTGAACCCTCGCACCCTGAAATCTCTTTTGTTCAAACAGCTCGCTAGGCAGGGGTTCTCCTTCCCAGCTTGCACCCGACAAAATCCGCCCCTTTTCCAAATCTTCTGGGCGCTCCCCTCCCCCTCTATAAACCTTCCTCAGACCGGAGTGTGAACTCTGCTTCCTGGGAAATCTCCCGTCCCATATTGGGCTCCTATAGTACTTGGGACTTTTTATACTTTACCGGGGCTTTCGTATCCTTAACTAACCTATTTTATTATCAGTTTTCAGCAGAAGAGAGAAAAGACATCTATTGCACATTTCCCTTGTCATAGGAGTTCTTGTCCTTTAATTCCGGAAAGAGGACTTTTTACCCGCTGCCTTACCAATGAAGAAGTTGGACACACAGTCATGGAATGAAATGCGAATCTGAAAGATAAGAAATAGAAATTATAGGGCGCCTGGTTGGCTCAGTGGATTAAAGCCTCTGCCTTCAGCTTAGGTCATGATCTCAGGGTCCTGGGATTGAGCCCCCCCCCCCCCCCCCGCCCTTCCAGTCAGGCTCTCTGCTCAGCCGAGAGCCTGCTTCCTCCTCTCTCTCTGCCTGCCTCTCTGCCTGCTTGTGATCTCTCTCTCTGTGTCAACTGAATAACATCTTAAAAAAAAAAATAGAAATTATAGATCATTTATCCCGTTGAGAAACTAGCACATGGCACAGGCATCAGACATTTGTGGAATGAATGAATGAATGAATGAATGAATGAATATTTGAAGACTGGCTTACATAAAGGACTTAGTGAGAAATGGTATGGGTCAGAACAGCTGAAGTACCCTGAAAAATACATATTCTAAGTACTTAATAGGGTTTAGTTCCTGCAGAAAACCCCAAACATTTTAAGAAACCCGAATAAAACGAAAGGGTTTCCCTAACACTTCCACGACTAAAAGTGTGGCTCCGCACACCCGGTACAGAAGAGGTATTTGCAATCTACAAAGTTCCCTCCTTCGGAAAGCTCTAGAACACCGAGGGGTTTTTGTTCCTAAACTTCGGCCGCGGGGGCGGGCCGGCGCCTGTCCCTTTAAGAATCTGGTCAAAGTCTTTCTCCTCTCCGCGCCCCGCCCCCTCGCGGTGCCGGCGCGGCCCGGGCGCCCACCTATTTTTCCCCCTGCGGGCTGAACTACGGGTTCGGCCGACCATCCGTCACAGAGGCGGTGCTTCTGATTGGCTTCGCGCCGGGAGGCGGGGCGGGAAGGCCTGAGAAACTAGTTTCTTGGCGGCGCCGGGGCTGTACCGCAGCGGCAGCGCGCTCCGGCTGTGGCGAGCCGGGGGAGGGGAGCGGCGGCGGCGGCCCGGGCTGTGGAGCCTCGCGCGGGGGGCGGTGAGCGCGGCGGCGGACCCGGGGTGACGAACGCGGCGGGCGGCGGCGCCCCGAGCGGTGAGTGGCGGGGCCGGGCCGGGCTGGACGCTGGGGGCTGGACGCCGGGCGCCGGCCTCGGGCCGGTCTAACCGCGCGCCCCAGCCTCCGGGCTGGCACTTGTCGCCATCACCCCACCCCCGGGTGGTACTGGGGGTGCGGGGACCTGCGCGCCCCGCCGTGGGAGCCCCCGCGGGGCCGCGTGCCCCGGGAGCAGCGCCGTGGTCCTCGGGGCCCGGGACCGCCCCGACCGCCGCGGGGTCTCGGGGGCTGGAGTCGGGGACAATGGTGGGGAGGGGGGGGCTGGAGTCGGCCACCTCCTCTCCAATCCCCGCGCCTGCTCCCGCCCCGCGCGGGCCTGGGGATCCGGAGAGGGCGTTTGCCGAGAGCTCCGGGAGAGGGAATGAATTGTTTTGCAAATGGATGTTGCGTGCGGGAGTTACAACCCTTTCCCTCGGGAGTGGTTGATTCATTGAGTCTGCAGACTCTCTTTTTAAAAAATTACTATCGATCCTGGAAAGAGGACGCTGCTGGTGTTTGAGGATGTGAGCGGCCGGGCTCTGCGACGGGGCTGGGCGAAGTCCCCGCGCACTTGCCGCCAAGGGCCAGATGGTCGCCTGCCTCGGGCAGAGCGAGGGCCGGGGGCTTAACCAGGGCAGTGTTGTCCCCGCGAGCCCGGCCCGCGTTCGCCGTCCGTGTGCCGCCGGCCCTCCACGTCCTGCCTGACGGGGGCCCTTGTCTGTGTTTAGAGAGCTGTAGAGCAACCGAGCAGTGGCCACACGCTGTTAAGCCCCACCCCTCTGCCCACCGAGGTCGCGCCACCCTCGCAGGACCGGAGCGAGCCTGCTCCAGCCCGGCAGCCCACTCCTCCACATCCTGCCCCGGCTCCTGGACCGCGTTTGGGCACACCACCCCCCTCCTTCTTTTCCTCCTCTAGTTGCTTGAGAAGCTTTTCCTTTGAGAGACTCTACCCCTAGGGGCACCGTACATTTTTTTGTGCTGCTGCTTTTAAGTCCCCAAAATGCATTTTCACTTTCTTTGTGCAAGGAAAGTCTTTTAGAAAGACCCAATCAAAGGGATTGGGGTGGAGGGTGACCCGGGCCCCTGCAGGTCCTGCTGACTTGCTCTGAGCAGGAGAAAGGCTCTCAGAGCTTTGGCGGTCCCTGGTGAGCCAGAGCGGAGAACACCAGGTGTCTGGGCCTTCTGGTTTCACTCTGGCCCCCAGAAGAGTGAAGTTGCCAGTGGCATGGAGCGGGGAGGCAGGAACGTCTCCCTTGACCCCCGTTCTTATCATAGATCAGGCTATGGTCACCGTGATGTGGTGTTGGGCCCTTTGGGACCCTAGACCTCTGTCTTCCCTTCACAGGTGGGACTGATGCTCAGTGGGCCCAGGTGTGCTGTTAGGATTCCTAGGGGCTGTTGGTAGGCTTGCATTTGGGAGCTGGGGGTGAGTGGGGAGTAGGACACAAGGTCCATCCCACCGGGGCAGATTTGGTATCCTTCTGAGGCCAGGGATCCTGGGGTCCCCAAGCTGTGCCTGAGGCCGGTGATGGAGTCAGTCTAATGGGCTTGGCAGCTCTCTTGGTCTTGAGTCATTCTGTGTGTCAGGAAGTGACTCCAGGGAGGTTGATAAAAGGCAGGTAGAGAGAAATGGTAGAAACCTTCATCCTGGGGCTGGGGCTGCAACAGGATTTATGTTTGTGGTGCAGGGAGAGGGGCTGTGGGGGAGCTGCACACTGAGCATCTGAGGCAGCTTCTGCAGCCCCTTGTTCCTTAAAAGCCTCTCAAACCTCTGGGCACCCAGTGTGGGCGGAGGAGAGCAGGAAGTGGGGGAAACTGACCCAGGCCTAGGACTTTGAGGTCTGCAGCAAAAGCTGGCTGGCTTCTTCCCTTCTACCATGCTGGAGGGGTTTGGGGAGGGAGTGTTATTCAGTGAGTGGCTTGTTCATTCACTTGTTAATTGACTAATGGAGACTCTGTCGGAAGGGTCTTGATTGGGCGCTTACTCTGGGAGCTCTTGGGCAAGTGGGCCCTGGCCCATGGATTGGGGCCCTGCCACACGGACACTGGGTATTGCGCACAGCACAGTATCCCAGTTGATCGAGGCAGCAAGGGGAGCTGAGGGGAACAGGTGGCAAAAGCTTTTTGGAGCGATAATGGCTCGACAAACTGAAGATGAGAATGGCATGGCAGAGCCCTGATTTTGGGCCCCAAGCAGCGGCCTTCTCCCACCACCCACCCACAGTTCTCCCAGGACCCAGTGCCTTGCAAGTTCAAGGCAGTTGCAGGTTGAGGTCAGGAAGAAGGCAGATGGGAGGTGATAGAAGGCTTAGTCTGAGACTGTGGATTCAGCAGCCCCGGAAGTCTCCCGGAGGGTGGATGGCTTCTGGCTGCAGCTTCTCTGCTCAGGGGGTGCTGGGAAAAGCCACCCCACCAGCCCCAAAGACCAGCCCATCATCTAAGCCCACATCCATCCGTCTGGAGCAGCCTACAGCGTGCATGTGGCCCGGCCAGGGAGGGGCAGACAGAGCTGGCAGGACACAGAGTGGTCAGACACAAATGAATTGGCTGATTGAGAAGCTGGTTTTCATCTAATGTGGTAAATTTCATAATTGAATTGCCTCAGGCAGCTAGAGCTATTGAAGCATTTTCCCAGCCAGAAAACACTTAGTTGGGACAGCTTGGGGGGGGGGGGCCGGGGGGAGGTAGTGTGTGTATCCACAGCTTTTACTCACCTCATCCCAGTAGGGTTTTCCCCTTAGTAACCTGGGTCTGTCCCTGGGTGATGGAATCCAGCCCACCTCCACAGCAGGCTGCAGTCTCGTTCCTGGACCACCTGGCCCCTGAGCATCAGTGCCCCTGTCCCAATCGAAAGGTCACAAAAGCTGATACCTGTCACCTGCAGGCACTTGCCTTGCCAGACTGACTGCAGTTCCCTAGGCTGTGGGGATGGGGACAGTGGGAGCAGGACGGGGAGCAGAGAGAGAGCTCAGAGATGGGAGGGCTTCCTGTTGCCTTTCTTCAAGTGCAACTTTGAGGAAAAAGAGCTCGGGCTTAGGAACCAGACTTGGATTCAGATGCTGCCCGTATGTCTCTGATCTCTTGGGCCCCAGCCACCTCCACCCACCTTTTTTCCCTCCCTCTGGTGCCTGGAGACTGTTCTTTCTTACTGCTGAACTTTTCCTTCTGAGCCTTGTCCATGCCCTTTGGAGGAAAAAAGTAGGCATATGTGGCTCACTGACCTGTTCTTCAAAGCACTGGTTCTGTAATCCAGTTTCATTGGGAAATCTCACCGTATTTCCTCACAGTGGTCTCTTGCACCCTGGGATGTAAACAGAGTCTGGACCAGGCTTTCTGGGCCTGTATCACACTGTAACAGTGTGATTGAGGCCCAAGACCAGCTCCACCTCTTCACTTTCCTATGACAGTGGGAACGCTCACTTGGAACCTGTTGGCAGAAAGAATGCTTAAGTGGAGGTCTGAAAGTCCTTCTGTGCCTCTGTGTGTGTGATTTCATGTCGGTCCCCTTACTTTTATGGGCCTCAACTTGCTCTTCTTGAACATGTGAAGATGTTCTTTAGTACAATGCTTCTGTTAGATGTTTTGCTGTAAAATCCCAGAAGTTCTTGCAGCCTCTGATGTCATGTAATTTTATAGGCTTGAGTTATTTGCCTGGCCCTCTTGGGCAGGAAGAGATAGAGAGTAACCAGTGGAGTGTGGCGGGGCAAATTAGGAATCAGGAGTCTAGACTTCCTGCGCTGCCTCTGATGTGTGCTGTGGGGCTCTGGACAGGTCGCTTTCCTGTTCTGGGCCCTAATTTCTCCTCCTGTAGAACAAGAAGGGTATACAGTAGGCAAGCTCCCAGTTGTCTTTTCCATTCTTAGTGAGTGGCCACTGAGTCAGACTTTCCCAGTTTCTTAGGCCTCCCTTGGCTCCCTGCCTCTGTCCACTGCCTTGGAGTCCAGGGCCCAGGTGTAAAAGCACTGGTGCCCATGGATGAGGGACTGGTGACGCCAGAAGGACTGGGTCAAAGAACAAAGCTGGGCCCAAAGGAAGGTGGCAGGTGGATGACTGACTTCCCAAGGTTGCTCTGGCTGGTCCCAGGTAGGGACCTAGGCAGCAGGTGTGGGAGCACTTGGCTGCTCCCTGTCCCAGTCCCGATATGGGTGGCTCCCTGTCCCAGTCCCGATATGGGAGACACCACAACCCACAGGTGTCTCCAGGGCCACTTCCAAGAAGAGAGATGGGCACAAATCTCCCAAGATTGGTAGGGATCATGAGCTAGCCAAGGGGGACAGCAGGAGGAGGACGCGAGGCTCCTACACACCAGACTTTGCCAAGGAGGGCCTGCAAGACCAGTTGGATTGCTCCTCCCGCAAGAAGGCAGGAGCTGAGCAGGGCCGCGGGAGAACCACATCTCTGTTGCCAGAGGGAGGACCGCGTTCCCCTTGGGTGTCACTTCACCTCCACCTCTGCCTGCCAAGAAGATACCGTCTACCGTCAGCCGATCCATCAGAGTAGGATGCAGTGATAGGATGGAAACAAAAAACCTTATTTTCTACCTGTTCTCGTTGAGCCCCCAAGGAAAGGCTGACCACAGATCAATCTAGGGTGAATGGAATTAATTTCCTAATTATGATAAGAGGAGCCTTGCTCACTCGATTCTAGGATGAGCTGCCTGCCAGGTTTGCAGTTGGCCAGGCCAAATCTGTCTGGGCAGGAGCGAGGGCCAACAGATGCAGGAGCTCTTTTTCTAGAAAGCCATAACATCCAGCATCCAGTTTGAGTTCTGCTACGTGCTAGCCAGCCTTGTGAGACCCTGGGCAAGAAGTCCCTTAATCTGTGAATGCACACCTCTGTTGTTCACAGCTTTGAAAATCCAAAGGAGAGAGCCATACGACTCCATGCAGCCTTTATTTAGAACCTTCTGACTGGCTCATCCTAGACTAGAAACTGGGAAAAAGAAGTCAGATGCAAAGAGAGTCCTTTCTTGGAACTTCGGCCTCTGATGTGTGAGGCAGACAGGTAGTCGGGTCATTGTGGCACACTGCTAAAGAGAGTGGCCTGGCAAGAGCCTGCCTCAGTTTCCCCATTGGGGAGGTAAAGAAGTAGACTGTTCCAGCATCTCCATTCCAAATGGGTCCAGTGAATATTTTTTAACATGTGTTCTCTACCAGGCTCTGGGAAGCAGCAGAAAACAAGGCAAGGTCCCCGGCATCCCGGAGTCCCTATTCAGCTGAGGCCAGATAAACAAATACAGCTGCCATTAGGGCCACTGGGCGTAAATGAGGAGGACAAGGTCAAGGTGGGTGGCCGAGGGGGCCTGAAGAAGGCCTCTCTGGGCCAGTGATCTTTGAGTATTGACCTGCAAGACTGGACCGAGGCACCCATGGGAAGATCTGAGGAAGGGTGTGCGGGCAGGGGAGCAAGCGAGTGTACCGCCCGGGAACAGCAGGCGTTGCGGAGGGGGATCTAGCTAGAGATAACTGCAGCCATCACCCGCTGTAATCTTCGGATTTCTAGGGAGGCCAAGGAAAACGCGTTCAAACGCGTTCCTTTAACTTCGGGAACACTGCAGTAGATTCCCCTTATAAACGGATAACAGGAGAGAAAAGGCAGCATGGCCTGGAAGTCCCCCACGTCCTTGTTACCTGTCAGTAGTTTGGTGCGTCCCCTCTGGCCACCCTTTTTCTGTGTTTCTGTCCACAGCTTCTGTGGCCCCATGTGTTGTGGCGCTCATGCCCATCTTATAGCTACATGACGTTCCCCTGTGGTCCAGCCACTGGCTTTCATCTCACCTTCTCTGGTCCTGTCTGATCCCCTTACCCCCTTCCCTTCGTACAGTCCATGAAGTCACGTGTGTCCTGGATCGTGCATCTTTCTGATTTTTAAATGTTTCTAGTCAAAGCCCAATGCCTTTCCCAAAGACTGAGGCAGATCACTCACCCAGCGGGATGTCTGGGCGCCTGTTTACCCACATCCTTGCCCACATCCTCGCTCATACTTGATAGTACTTGATATTATCCGTGTTTTCAGTCCTAGCTCATGTGATGGTGGGAGGTAGGGTGGGGTAAAGATCTCATTATTCCTATAAAACAAGCCAACCAAAAAAAAAGTGATGCAGTTCATCCAAGCTTCCTCTTTTGTTTTCATCCATCTTTGTTTTTTCCAGAATATCGAGGTTTAGAAATTGCTGGCTCTGCCTCTCACTGGTCTCCTGACTGCCGGCAAAGCTTCATCTGTCCAATGAGCCCTTTCAGTCCCTGCCCTGACCCCTGTTAAGCTGCTGTGCTTTGCCTGTGGCACCTGGGAAAACATTCCTGAAAGTTCATTTTATGCTGAAAAGTTCTGCAAACCTCATGGGTTTTATGAGAGCCAGATATTTGAAACCTGGAGCCTGTGAGTGAATCTGAGTGTTTCTGAATAGCCATTGTGTCTAGCGGAGGGGCTGGAGTGCCTTGCGGTGGGACATCTGCCTGGCATCCCTCACATGTCCTTAGAAGTCGGAGGGCTAGCTGAGTTGGTATGTTTCTCCCAGTCTGACCTGCAGGAATGAGGGAATGAGCCAGGAGGATAAAGATCTCTAGCCCATCCATAAGAAGGCTGTCAAAGGGACATTGGTCACCACAGGCGGATCCCCCTATTTAGCTGCTGGTTAGACCAAAGGGTAGGGCTCCAAGAACTTTATGGATTCTCATGTTTATTACTTTGGGGGTCCTTGTCTGTTTTCTTTTAAGGCTTTAAAACAAGCAAAAGATCGATAAAAGGGCCCTTGTACTTGATTTGGAGACAGAGGGATAGGGAAGCTCTGGAGATTGGTAGAGAAGGAAAGGAGGAGTCTGGGGCCAGGAAAAACCAGTCCCATGGGGTTCCTGTGTGGCATCAGGCCTATGATGGGGAACCCAGAGGGCTGGCATCTATCCCCTGTATCCTGGGCCCCCGGAGGAATTCATGATTGCCGGGATTCTAGTGCCTGGGGTAACTTTAGCCAGGCTCTCCTGTCATCCCCCAAGTGGACTGTAATAGCTTCGCCCTGTCTGCTCTGAGGGCAGCATCCAGGCTGGCCTGAGTCCTGCTGCCCTGGGGATAGGACTCAAACTTAAGCCCTGGTGGAGACTTTAGCCATCCCCCCAGCCCAGCCTGGTTAGGACAGCTGCAGGGGACGGGGCCACAGAGACGGAGGTAGACAGATACGGGAGAGGGTAATAAAGAGCAGATGCACAAGGGGACTATGGGACCCCCAAAAGGCCTTGGTAGGTCGCCTCCCCTGTCTGTACTTCTGCAGCTAGTGAGCAGGAGGAGAGGAGGGTGGGGAGCCTGGCTGCTGGCGAGTTTGTTCATTTCTCAGACATCGCCTGATGCTGAAGTTTGGGATTTTCAGGAGGGGAGTGAGGGGTGCATCTTGGGAGCTGATTTGAGGGTGGTGCACGGGGAGCAGAGGCATGAGGGGGTTGCCCTCGCTGGATGCCACCTGCTGCCAGCCTGAGCCCAGCTTACGGGCGCTTGCTAGAGCTGGCATGAGACCGGATCACCAGGTTTCCTCTCAGGCCCGGAGCCGGACTGCAGCCGAACTGCAGGAAGTCGCAGCTATTTTTACCGCTCCAACTAGGACTTTTTACTGGAAGGTACAATTACAAGCAAAATGTCAGGGTTCGGTTGGCCGGCCAAGCCCTGGGAGGCTGCCGCAGGCTGAGGCAGGGGCCACAGCACAGTCGGGTGGTGTGTAAAGCAAGACACTTTGTACGTGGACATGTAACACCCCCCCCCCCATCCCCGTCACCGAGTGGCTTCCCCTGACTGCTTGCAGTGTCGGGAGTTCTCCTCTAGGCCAAAAGAAGCCTGTGCTGGGTTTTGCCCAGGTAATTGCACCTGAACACCTTCTAACTGGCCGGTCAGGGGACTGAAGCTAACCAGCTAAGCCATTCTGTTCCCAAGTGCCCCAGAAGTTGACGTTATGTTCAGTGGAATTATTGAGAGCCTTCTATGTGATATCCGCACTGCTCAGTGCTAGGAGTAGACATGAGTAAGACAGTGCCCTCTCTCAAGCAGCACCTATGCAGCCATTAAGGATACCGAGGCGTGAATGGTCCCCTTTGGGATGGACCCTTTGGACAAGCCCTGGTAGGCTTTTCCCCATAAGCATTTAGTTTGAGATCAGACAAGGTTTCTATCAGATCCTGTCGCTGCACGACAAATCATCACAAACTTAGTGGCTTAAGCTGTACCTTTGTATTAGCTCATAGTGCTAGAGGGCAGAAGCCGGAGCTGGCTGACCTGCCTTCTCTGCTTAGGGTCTCAGGCCAAAAGACAAAGGTCAAAGTATTGACTGAGCTCTTACCCTGAGGCCCTGGGGGAGAGTCTGCTTCCTGGCCATTCAGGTTGTTGGCATGAGAACCACAGTTCCTGGTGGGTGTAGGACTCAGGTCCCTCTGTCCGCTCTGGCTGCCTTCTGGATGCTGATCTCAGCTCCTAGAAGCTGCCGTGTTTTGTGCCACATGTACCCCTCCGTGTCCAGACCTGGAGGGTCCTCTCAGATCCTGTCCTGCTGCAAATCCCCAGCACCCACTTCTGTGGTCCGCTGGAGAAACTCTGCTGTGAAGGGCTCCTGTGATTAGGGCAGGCTCACCCAGACAATCTCTTTGTTTCTGATCAGTTAGCAAAATCATTAAGTATATTTACAGATTCCTTTGCTGCGCCGGTAACGTGGCAAGCGTGCCATGTAGTGTGCCAGAGGAGTAAGGCCAGGGTGGAGGTCAGGGGACTGGCCATCTTTGCACGTTCCCACCACGGGGCTCATGCCACTAGGGGCTACGACAACAGTATGAAGAGCAGCAGAACGGAGTGAACTTTGTGTGCCCCATTGTACTAAGCTCTTCCTCTAGATTCTCTCTTTTACTTCTCATGACAGTACCTTGTAGGGACAGTTATTTTTACCTCCATTTTCCAGATGAGAAGACTGAGGCTCAGGGAGTGTACGTATCTGGCCCAGTCATACAAGTACAAACAGCAGTCCTGGGATTTGGAACCAAGGGCTTAGAGCCTAGCTGCCTCGTTAGTTGGCATCTCCAGTTTAACTCCTGTGATTTATGGAACACCGTCCAGGGCAGGGTTGAGGGCTGCTCTTTCCTATCTAGCACTTAAAATATTTGAATATGAAACATGTTGTCAGTCTGTTAACCCACTTCCCCTTCAGCCACATTGATTAGCTTTGCATATACTCTAGGCAACAAGAATGGTACAGAATACTGTCCTCTACGAGTTGGAAATTAAAATAAGGGCATAATATACAATGACTTGTAGGAATAAAGAGTGCCAGACAAGAGACACCACAGTGTTATAGCAAGGAATCAGTGGGTATCGGAATGTTAACTACAGGATACAAGACAATGTGTATTACTCCCTGCCGTGTCCCCGGTATATAGCACGGAGCCCTGCACATAGTAGGTGCTCAGATTCTTTATCTGGGTAATTTTTTTTTTTTTTTTAATAAAGATTTTACTTACTTATTTGGCAGAGAGAAACACAGCTAGAGAGGGAACACAAGGGGAGTGAGAGACGGAGAAGCAGGCTTCCTGCTTGGATGTGGGCCGATCCTGGGACTTCGGGGTTTTGACCTGAGCCAAAGGCAGATGCTCAACGACCAATCCATCCAGGTGCCCCCTTATGTGGGTAAATTTTTGAGCATCCTGTGTGTGCAAGGCCCTCTGCATGCCTGCTGCCAGGTCCAGAGGGACTGTGATGGTGAGGTGAGGTCTCATGGAGGAGTTGAGACTTGAGGGCAGGAGGGGGGAAGGGAGAGCTGGAAGGGCTAGCCTGTGTCTGCGTGCTTGGCAACAGGGAGAGGGGTGGGGTGGGCAATGAAGCTGAACTGGGGGACAGACTGAAGAAAGCTTGGATGTCCAAGCTTCACTGAAGGCTTTTGAATGGGAGAGACTGGTGGTCAGGAGCAAAAGCATTTGGGCTCAGATTACTGGTGGTGGTGGGGGCTGGGGGGGGCGGCACATTGGGGATAGGGGCCCCTCACAGCCAAGTGTGCAGTGGGGAAGGCCTCACCTTGTCTCCGGCATAGGATTGGTGACACAACGAACCCAGGAAGGAAGATTTAATGGAACTTGGTGGCCAAGCCATGTGCTAAAACCGTATATATGAATGAGTCGCAATTTCTGGGCACCCTGTATTTGGCTATAAATATACGCACGTATGTAATTTCAAGAAACCAAGAATTATCAGCTGCAAAGCTCAAAGGCAGCAGCCCATGTGTGGCGCCTGTAGTTTGCTCTCTGAGACCCTGCCCAGGACACTGCCCAGCTCTGTTATTTGGAGGGAGAATGAGGGGGTCCTGTGGTAAGAAGAAAGTGGCTGGTAATGAGGGGAGGAGCAGGGCAGGCCGGAAGAAGGGAGGCACTAGGGCAGGTGGGGAAGCCAGCCAGCCACAGGGTAGAAAGTGCTGGCCCCTGTGACTGCACCCCCATGGAAGCTGGGGAGGGGGTCTAGCCCCACGGGGGCAGGTCATCCTGCCTTCACCCACCCCATGCTGTCCGATCTGAGTTCTTTACAAAAACATGACTAATGTGGAGGGTAAGGGAGTTCTGCTAACCCCGTGTTCTCAAAGTGTGGTTAGGAGGATCCCTGAGTTTCTTTTAGGGGTCCCCAAGGTCAAAACTGTTTTCCTGGCAATACCAAGGTGTTATTTGCCTTTTCCACTAATCTCTCCAAGTGCATGGCTTAGTGAGCTGCTGTTTCCCAAGTGACCATTGCACAGTGTTACCAAAGCATGCATGGGGGAAAAATCCATTCAGAGTGCGAGATAGACCAGGAGATCGGAATGTCACAGAGTACAGAAGTTCACAGATGCAGCTCAGGTTCCACACTGCAGTTAATCTGTAAGAGGCTGTACTGCTGGTCAGGTCTTGGGGAGGTATCTACCCTAAATTATCTGAAAAGGCTCTTAGAGTTTTCCTTTTATGACAACCATTCCTGTGAGGCTGGATTTCTTCACATTCTTAAGTGAAAAAACAAATTTTTTTTAAATTTTTAAAATATTTTTATTTATTTATTTGACAGAGAGAACACAGCTAGAAAGGGAACACAGGCAGGGGGAGAGAGAGGGAGAAGCAGGCTTCCTGCTGAGCAAGGAGCCCCGTGTGGGGCTCGATCCCGGGTCTCCAGCATAGGTCTCACATTGCAGACTAGGCAATAGCAGCAAGAGGGGAGGTCCCAGGCTGAGGGCGGCTGTTCTCCAGGCAAATGCCTGACAGAAAGCCCGTGTCACAGGTCTGGTCTGTCCCCAGGTCATCTGCCGTCCTCTGCAGTAGGCACCCTTCCGGCGGGACTAAGCCTGACTGGGAGACACACCTGCACTTGCTTCCTTCTTTCCTGAAGCCCAGGTTTGCTGCGTGGAACGAGGGGGCGGGGAAGGGTGCTCGAGAAATCAAGGGTTTTTTGTTTAAAGTACCACCAGCTGTACACAGCATTTGCGGCTGGGAAGGTTTTTTTTCTTCCCAAGTAATCCACATTGTGCTCTTTGAACAGGGACTTGGGAGCAAAACAGCTTTGAATACCGAAGATGTGTGCACAGTTTTTTAATGTCTGAGCTCCAGTTGGCCCGTCTATACAATTGGGACCTTGAAGAAGTGTCTTAAGGATGAAGTGAGAGAATGCATTTAACAGCACCGGGCACAAAGGTTCATGAGGGTTCTGAAAAAGCGACACTGTCCCCGGCACAGAATTCAGTGCAGAGGGGTAGGGGTCTCCCCTGTGCTTGCCGGCAGCACCGCTGCAGCCAGTTTCTTACACAGCCTCCCAGAGGCAGTCTGTGCACACATGCATGGCTGTGTTGTGTCTGCGTGTGTGTATAAGTAGTCTGGTTTCTAGCAGACATAAAAGCCTCCAAGCCCAGCGCTCCTCATGGTAGCATGGAAAGCCGCCTGCATAATACATCTATATCCTGGGCTGCATACTAGTACACGCTATGAATGAACCAAGGCCTATTTGACTAGGACTCTTAGTTATGAACATTGTGCTTGTCTTACAGCCTTTTGCCTGCGGCCAGAAGTTCATGTGCAAATGGGACGGAGGGCAAGGTTCCCAGGCGTGGAAATGCTGGGGCAGAGGGCACCTGCATTCATGATTTTGAAAGATACTCTGAATTGCTCTCCAGCTACACTCCCCAGCTCCTGGCCCTCCATGGGAAGAGAAAAGACAGAACTTCTATCTTGGGTGTTAGAATTGAGGGACATTCTGAGTCCAGTTTGACCCTCACACTGACGGCCTGGAGAAGAATGAACGGGGAGAAAGATCCACTACGAGGAAATAGTCGGTGCTCTACTCTTGGTGTTTTTGTTGGGGGTTTTTTCCCCCCTGTTCTAGTCTGCATTTTCATTTTCCCCCGACTGCTGCTCCAGGTGGCTCATTGAAAGTGATATCTAGGCCACAGTGCTTTTAATGGCTCCATCTGTGGGGCTCTGAGAATCTTTTAAAGGACCAGACAGAAAAAGAGACTTGCCTCCCTCTGGGTCCCCAGCCCCCCTCTGTTTGCCTCCTGAGGAGGGAGGAACCCAGGACCATGATGCAGTGTTTGCTTTGGAGAGAACTGTTCTCTCTGTCCCTCTTTGTTTCTCTCTGTCTCGCTCTGGATAAGTGAAAGGTAACAAGTTATTTCAACAGATGGGTGAGCCTGAGTACAGAGTTTTCTGTCCCCTTTCTGATTAGAGCAGTGGTGTCCATTTCGTTGGCTCTGCTCCCAGCTGGAGGAACAGCCGGGCTTGCAGACTCCGAGCTTTGGGGGCCAGAAACGGTCCAGGCGGCCCCCACTGAACTGAGGGGGAACAGTCTGTCTCTCCCCCCCTCCCCGATGAACTTGGTGCTGTCGACCCTCCATCCCCCTTAGCTCTTTGCTGCAGGGACAGTTTAAGCATGGCAAACAGAACTTTTAAGACCACAGGACATCAAACATCTGTGTTTGATGTGATTCTTCATAGATTTTTGATTTTTATCCCTAGAGAATACAGTAATTCAGCATAAGCAATAATGTTATTCTTTGGGTAAAAAGTTTTAAAACTGGATAAATGACCTAGATGGTCGTATATTTCATAGACCTTTAAAGTTACATTTGGCAATCACAGAGACTGGGCTATTTGATAAGGGAGCGGGAAGGCTGTGGATCCCAGTGCCTGTAAGCAACAGCACTTAATTAACCTGGTGCAATAGTGAATGAAGGGTAGGGATTTGGAAACTATGTAAATAGGTAAAAACAATGTAAAATAGGGTTCCATAACTGCAACAGTGTAAACTGTTTGGGGATAAAAGGGGAAAATAAGCCAAAGTGAAAATAGTTCCGCCCTGTTTCTTAACCTTATCGCCTCCCCCCAAAACCTTTTTAGACCTTTTTTCCCCAACCGTGCTTACCCAGCCCATAAATGTTAATACCAGATATACTGTAACTCTGTGCGCTTCTGGGTGGCTCAGTTGGTTGAGTGACTTTGGCTCAGGTCATGATCCTGGGGTCCCGAGATCAAGTCCCACGTCGGGCTTGCTGCTCAGTGGGAGTCTGCTTCTCCCTGTGTCCCGGCCCCTGCTCATGCTCTCTCTCTTTTTCTCTCTTTGTCTCAAATTTAAAAAATCTTTAAAAAAAAAACCCACAAGATTTTCATCCCCCAAGAACTCATTTTCACCCCTTATGGCATTGTCCTCCACCACAACTTCCCTCTCCCGGCACCCTCAGGAAAACATCTATGTTCAGGGTCGTAATTCTGGGGGATTTACTACATCTTTCCTATCTTTGACTTCACTCTTACATTGTCTTTTCAGTAAAAATGACTGAGCTCCTGGGTGTGCCTCTTGGCTTGTCTCACTTGGTCCGTGGAGCTCACGCCCATGGGAAGATAGAGCTCTGGGCAGAGAACGGGGTGCTGACTGCCCAGGGCTGTAGCTGTCCAGACGGTCCCTCCTGAGGATCTTCTTCTCTCCTGAGCAAAATAGCTTCTCCTAAAACGCAAAGCCTTGCCAGTGCCGAGCTGGCAAAATCTTACATTGTCTTGGAGCCGCTGGACAAGGCATGGCAGACTGTCAGATCCTTTCCCTGACGCGGCCGTGCTCAGCTGGGTATCCTCACCTGAACAGGACCCACCAAATGACTCTAGAGTCTGCTTTCTCACGAGGACCCTTTGCAGCACACAGGAGAAAAGTTAGTTCAATACCCACATTGGATATCTTAGGACACGGAGGCTTCATTCTCCTCAAAATGGCACTGCCCTGGGTGCACTGAAGCTGTCTAACAAGGGTATCTCCAAGGGGTAGACGGAGAAGAGAGTGTCTGGTGGCTGGAACCCCAGGCTATGGTCCCTAGATCTCTGCTGTCCTTTGGTGCCGGGGAAAGAGGGGGCCTGCACCCCAAGCAGCCTCGTGACGTTGGGCGCACAGAGTACAGGAGTGGGAGCTCGTCGCCCCGTGTCCAGCCGGGGAGGTGCAGGTGGCTCTCGTCCCTGAGGCTGCAGGGAGGTGAGGTAGCGCAGAAAGCATGCAGAACAGTGCTTACTGTGTAGCGAGTACTCGAGAACCACACCTCATGCTCGCACGGCTGTTCTGGTCCTAAATCCCGGAGCTCCTGCGCTCACGGACAGATGACAGCCGGGGGGGCAGATGGCAGGAGTGTACTTCTGGCACTCATAGGGGAGTGAAGCCGTGGGCCTGGTTTTAGCCAGTGAGGTGGGAGCAGAAGTGCTGCGCATCTTCCGGGCCAAGCGTGGATTGTCCGGGCTCACGTTCAGGAGCACTCTCCCTTTTCCTGTGGGCATACCAACTGATGACATGGTGCTGCTCTGTCCTCGGGGTCCCTGGGGCTGATGGTGATGACAAGAACACTCCCACACCACCTACCCACCACCACCGAGCCAGGATACGTGTAGTATGAGCGAGAGAAACCTCCGTCGTCTGAGCCCCTACGTTTGGGTGTATTTGTCTATGCGGCATAACCTAGCCCATCCCGATTAAAGCGGACGGTCTTGATCGTGTCAGGCTTGGTTACGGGGATCGTACATTCTGTGTGGGATGCCCGGCACAGCAGAGGCCCACGGTAGCCATGCATTGGGTGTGACTCCCCTCCTGGTCAGAGTTCCCTGCCGAGGCTTGGCAGCGAGGTTTGCCTCATCTCCCAGCAGGGTTGCACAGCCTTGACCTCTTGCCTCCTCCAGGAAGGCAGGGCCTGTTGCCCCCGGGATGAGCCAGTGCAGCGCAGCCCCGAGCCTTTCCCCAGAGCAGCGCTTCCCCACCAGTGGGGCTGGCAGCCGTCTCAGTGTGTCTGTCTGCTAGCAGTAATAGCCCCCCAGCTTCCTGGCCAGCTGAGGCTGCAACAGGCTGGACCTTGGCTATCGATCATGGCAGCCCAAGAGGCTGGCCTTCCTCAAGTGTGCTTAACGTTTGGGGGCATTACGTGAAAAGACTGTAAAACATGTGGAGAAGGCACCGAAGCCTTTGCCCACTCCCTGAATCTACCTGGACCTCCCTCGCCCTCCCAGGCTTTGGCTGCAGGTGGACAGGTGGGCCATGTATAGGGAAGCCCTAGGCTTACTGCCCACCAGGGGACACACCATGGGAGGGGGCACATTTGGGAGGGTACAGTGGGACTGGTGGTCAAGACCTCAGAACCAGGTTGTCCCACGGTGTGGTCTGCCAGAGATCTCCGGCTTGGCTGGGATTCTGCCCTGTGGGGAGATGAGCTCAGGGGCAGCCTGACCTGCTGTCTCTCTTTCATGGGGAACCATCTGATGCAGTACTCGAGAACCATAACTCGTGCTCGCACGGCTGTTCTGGGCCTAAATCCCGGAGCTCCCGCTCTCACGGAGAGATGACAGCCGGTGGGGCAGATGGCAGGAGTGTAGGTACTGCCTAAAGAGGAACCTACTTGTAAGCCAGTGCCCTCACCCCTTCCCTGAGCCATTCTCTGTTCTAGAACTGTCCCTGTAGCCAACCATTCCCCTGCAGGAGGGACGGGGGTGAGGCTGTGGGCTGGGGTGGGGCAGAGTTGCATCCAGCCGACTAACCACATTGAGCAGACGGTGTGTGTTACACAATTCTCCTGACTTTACTACGGGTTTGAGATCTTTCACAATGGAGACGGAAAACAAAATCAAAATAGAGACACGGCAAAAAATACAAACAGTTCTAATCCTTTGCATTTTAAATTAAAAACAGGAGACGCACAAGTTTTTGAATGTTTATAAAGTTTTATTTTTTTTTTTAAAGAAAAGACTTGAGAGGCCGAGGCGTTTAGGGAAAGGATCCTTTGTCTCATGATGCACTTGTATCTCAAATGATCTGTGCCTCTGATTCAGTTACTGAGGTTGTAGTGATTTTTGCTTTCAATTAATAAGATCTGTGTGCTTTGTAAGAGTGCTTAGTTTGCTTTCCAGTTAAAAAATGGAAGAATGGGTACCCCTGCACCCTGTGGGTTCCCTGACATGCTTGGGTCCCCAGATGTGGAGGTGGGGCAGGGGGGGCACGAGCTGCCGCGTCCCGGGGCCACCCCGAGATCCCCACCTGGAAAGTGTGTTGCATCACACAGCCTGGCGCCGGTGTGGTGCTTCATAGAATGTAATGCCTTCGTTTTTACAGTTCCTGGAGACACCCAGATCCAGCGGCCTGACACACACCTTCGGTGTTTCTTCTGATTGCAAAAATATTACATAATCGTTAAAAAATCAAACAACTTATAAATGAATAGAATAGACCGTGCAAATTGCCTTCGTCAAAGCAGAGGGTGGGATGCCTGGCTGGCTCTGTAGGTGGAGCGTGCGACTTGTGATCTCAGGGTGATGAGTTCAAGTCTCATGTTGGGCATAGCGCTTACTTTTTAAAAAAGGAGGGCGCCTGGGTGGCTCAGTGGGTTAAAGCCTCTGCCTTCAGCTCAGATCATGATCTCAGGGTCCTGGGATTGAGGCCCGCATCGCATCAGGCTCTGTGCTCAGCAGGGAGCCTGCTTCCTCCTCTCTCTCTGCCTGCCTCTCTGCCTGCCTGTGATCTCTCTCTGTCAAATAAATAAATGAAATCTTTTAAAAAAAATAAAAATAAAAAAGGGAAAAAAAAAAACCCAGAGAGGAGGGTAGGGGTGGAGCAAGGCTCAGGGGCGCCTGCCCTGCTCGTTGGTGACCGTCGTAATGAAGCAGCAACACTGAAACAGCCCACGGGAGGAGCGTGGCCAGGCCACTGGAAATGCACATCACTTACTGTCAGTTATCTCTCACTTGTTCTCTGTGTCCCTCTATAGTTGATAAAAAACAGACCCAGAGACAAATTAACTTTCCCAACGGCACACAGTAATGGCTGCATGGTCTTCAGTGGCCCTGTTCTCACCAGTGGCCTTGAGGTACTTTGATCTCTCCTCCGCTTTGCACAGTCGGTACAGCTGGGGCAGGATCCCACCAGGGAAGCGTCTGCAGAGTTCTTGCTGCCTCTCCTCACTCCTGGCCCTCTCCCATCCTGCTCGCACGTCAGCCTCGGTGTGATGGGTGTGTGGTGAGGCCCAAGAGCTAAGACCTCACTGTCTTGTTTTTTGGTCTTCAGCATCGCCTGGCATCCAGCAGGTGCTCAGTCAGGAATTGTCTTGGGTTTTGAGGTTGGGTGATGTGTGACCTCTGCAGTCCCTGGGGTCCCGTGTCTGGCGCCCCACTTTGGACTAGCTGGACGGTGTGAGGTGAATTCCTCCCTCACTTGTCTGGCACCTGGGTGGCTGGGCCACTCTCACCCACATGGCAGGCTGGTGCCTCATCACGGCGTGGTGGGCTCATGTCGTCTGGCTTCCCCTCGAGTGAGCACTGCGGGAGACAGGGAGTGGAAGCCGCCAGTCTCTGAAGCTCTGGGTCCAGCAACGGGCCCAGAGTCTCTTTGGCTCCGTTTAGTCAGTCACTGCAGCTCAGACGCAAAGGGAGGGGATGTGCACCCCGCCTGTCAGTGGGAGCTGTGTCACAGTTTGTGGGCATCTTCGGTCCTGCCCCCGCGCCATGTGACTGGGTCCCTGCCTGGGCCCCTGGCCTTTCTCTTCCCTGAGTGAGAGGCCAGCCTCGTTTCTGCCTAGCCTTTGTGTCTGCAGTTCCTGCACCTAGAACCTTCCTTTCCCCATCATCACAGCCTGGCTTCAGCTCACATGTCCCCTCTTCACAGGGGCCTAAGTGACCCCGCCGTCTTGTCACCGTGGCCCACTGTCATTTTCCTCACTCATTGACCTGTTTCCTCACTGCTGGTCTGTCCGCCCCCGGCCCCCAGCTGCCGACCCCAGAGAACACAGCCCTTTGCGGGCAGGAACCTGTCTCTGGCCAGTGCCTCCTCCCACACCCGGTACGTGGCACATGGGAATTGCTCGGGAAGCTTATGGTTGATGAGTGAGTTGGAGCCACATTACCTACAACCCACCAGCCAGGCCCTGGGCTTTCCCACTGCCTCTGGCCTCTGGGGAACATTAAGAGTTCAGTTCATCCTCATGGTGAGGAGCATGCACTCCTGGCTGGTGGGAGGGCGGGGAGGGGATTAGCGCTGCAGACTAATGCAGTCGGGCCTTCTGGACAGTGGCACCAACAGCAGGGTTTTGGGGGGGGGTTATTTAAAAAGATTTATTTATATATTTTAGAGAGAGCATGGGGTTAGAGAGCCTCTCCAGCAGAGCCCGCACTGAGCGCAGAACCCAATGCAGAGCTCCATCCCACGACCCTGAGGTCAGGACCCGAGCCAAAATCAAGAGTTGGACACTTAACCGACTGAGCCACCCACGTGCCCCCCCCCCCCAGCAGTTTTGATCATCTGTGGTGCATTTTTTCTGAGAATAGACACCTTTAGCTTTCTGGGGCTGGGGTCTTTGGAGAGCATGCCGGTTTCTTCTGGAGGTCTTACCCCCTTAACTACTTCGTTTCCCCGTGCCCTTAGTTAACTTGGCAAGGGGGGGTGGGCGAAATGAGCTGGGCACAGCGTTATTTGATGCATTTTAACTTCTCTGCAGGTGAGGATTGCGGTGTGGGGAGCAGAGGTGTGGTCTAAGGTGGTTCAATGCCTTTTAGCAGGATGATGAATGGCTAGGCTGGGACATGGCTGTTACTTCATGTGCCTTAAATCCATCAAAGTCCAGGATGGCGCTTAGGTAATCAGAATAGTTCTGTGATGCACACAGTATGAAAACATCGGATTTACCGTGGCTCCCAAGGCAGGGAGCCAAGGAGACGGCCCTTGAACACACACTGTTTGAATGCCCACCCCTCCTGCCACTGGAGGGGAGCCTGTGTCCCCCACTCTGTTTATCCCCCACCCCACATAAGGCTGTGCGTGTAACTGCTAGTGAACCTGGACAGCCAGCTTCTAAAACCCATGCTTGGTGTCTGGGGAGGGCTCCCTGCAGGTGAAAGGGCCAGAGGACCCACACAGCAGAGACCCCTGAGCAGGGAGCACAGCCCCTGGTCACTGATCCAGGGAACTGATGTTCAGTGAGCACTTGTCCTGGTAGGGACTCTAGGTGACAGAAACCCCCGTCAGAAAGGAAGAGGAGAGGCAGTCCAGCCTCAGGCTCGGCAGGGGAAAAGGGGCCCCACTGTGCCTCCTCCATGTAGCTCTCCTCTCTTGGGCAGTGTGGCCACCATCCAGTCCCCTGCCCCGCTCCAGTCCCGTCTGCACCTGCTTCGTTCCCTGTATTTCCAGTAAATGTCGTAGGCTAGAGTCTCCCTGACCCATTGTGGTGGCACACTGATCGGCCAGGTCGCGGTCACATTCAGGCAGCCCCAGGGTTCAGGGATGGACCACTTCAGCCAGCCAGGCCTGAATT
>PITA01007428.1:0-91655 GCA_004023965.1 Spilogale gracilis
GCCCACACGCTCGGGGGGAGCCCACACGCCCCGGGGGACCCAAACGCGCGGGGGGAGCCCACACGCTCGGGGGGACCCAAGCGCCCGGGGGGAGCCCACACGCACGGGGGCTGCCCACACGCACGGGGGACGCTCACGTTCGGGGGCTGCCCACACGCACGGGGGCGCCCACACGCACGGGGGCTGCCCACACGCTCGGAGTCCCTCTCCTTTATTAACATGCTCAGGACTTGTGCAGCCGGATTATGTCATGATGTAACCCTAGCTACCAGTTAGGAGGGTAAGAGGAGAGGTGGGAGTCGATTCTGAGGGCTGAAACTAAGAGGTGATATTATAAAACCCATCTCCCGAGTAGCAATGGAGGTGATGAAATTGTTATACAATAGAAGCCAGGTGGCAGCGTTTAACCATCCTTGACAAGTTCGGCCCAGAAGAACATGACCCACAGAAAACTATAGAGTTAATTAAGAGAATATCAGAGAGTTCTCAAGGGCCAGATAAATGACAGCCAACAAAAGTATTGCTCCATCTTTACAATCAAAATTAAGGATGAATATGAGAGAAGATGAGGACAGCCATCCCCATCAGGAGTCACAATCTGTTGCCCAGTTTCCAGATGTAGTTTCTTTGACCCAGTTCTTAGACCCAGAATCTCTTTCCTGAAGTGGGGAGGCAAGTGCCCACAAGGAAAGACACTTCAACAGTATAGAAAGTATATATGATCATGACTTCCTCTGTCCCTTCCCAAAGAAACCTATGAATAAGGACTCAGAAATCCTGCACACTGGAGAAGGGGAATACTCAATCATTTTGAGGTCTTTTGGATGCAAGGTCCAAGCTGACATTGACACCTGGAGGTCTGGAATCCTAGTCTAGATCCAGGTCTTGGTGGAAGTACTGGGTCCATGGACCTCCCCCACACCCACGATCACTTTCCTGGTCGCCAAATGTAAAACTGAGATGGACACACAGGGTAATTGGTAGAACCTCCACATCAGTTCCTTGTCTGTAAAGTAAGAGCTATCATAGTGGGGAAAAGCCAACAGGTGAAAATGTGCCCCCTTCACCCTCACCCAGGAGAAAAAAAACCTAAACAAGTCAAGGAAGCACTGGGGGAAATGGCAGATATTAGTGTCACCCTTAAAGACCTAAAGATGCAAGGATGGTGGTTTCCACAAATCCACTTTGAATTCATTAGTTTGGTTGTCACAAAAACCAGAGGGGTCCTAATGGATGGCAGTATACAATCGGACTCTACCAAACAGGAGTAAATTGTAGTCACTCTGCTCAGTGTGGTATCTTGGCTGGGTGGAGTCTTAGGTATACAGTATTCAGCTCTTGAGCTGGCTGTCTCTATCAGAAAAAAATCACAAACAGTTCACATTCACTTGGTACAGTCACCAGTATATAGTTAGAATCTTGCTTCAGCTTTAATCTATTTTTCCAGTAACTAGCTACTCTGGATATCCCAAGCTCTGATATCAAGGACATCATGTGAATCTTGGATCAGATGAGCAAAAATGCCAGGTGTGTTGGAAGTCTTAGTAAGGCGCGTGTTCTCCTAAGGTTGTGTATGTATATGTCATGGGGGGGAGGCTAATACTATAAAGATTCAGGGGACTGCCATACTAGGGAAATTTTAAAGGCCTAGGAATCTGGAATAGGCTGGATAATTTCTTCCAAATTAAGGACAGATCCTATATCTCTCCCCATGAAGAAAGGAGCACAGTTCCTGGTAAGTCTCTTGGGTTCAAGATAGACCTCATTTTGAATACTGCTTCAACCCATTTATTGGGTGACATTAAAGACTATCATCTCTGTGATGGAAAGGCCCAGAGCAGAAACGTTCAGGATGTGGTACAAGAGGCCCTGTCACTTGGACCACACGGCCTGGGCAGTCCATAAAGGATTAGAGGCATCTGTGGAGAGAAAAGATGCCATTTAGAGATTTTGGTATGTCCCAACAGGAGAATCACAATGTAGACACCTACAGCAAGGCCATGACATCTGCAAAGGAGAATCATGCATCTTTAAAAAAAAAAAAAAAAAACAGTATCTGACATGCTGTTGGGCCCTGATAGAAATGGAATGCCTGGCCATGGGTGACAAGTGGTCACGGAGCTGGTGTCACCCATCAGGAGCTGGGCTTTGTCATACTCACTACGGTAGGCAGAATGATGGCTCCCTAAAGGTCTATGTCCTAATCCTGAGAACCTGTGAACCTGTCGCCTTACATGGTAAAAGTGACTTTGCAAATATAGTTAAGTATTTTGAGATGGCATGATTATGTTGGATTATCTGGGTAAGCACAGTGATTTTTCAAAGATCCTCAAAAGTGGAGAAGGGAGACAGAGAGTGAGACAGAGGGAGATTTGGCCTAAGAATAGTTCAGAGTGATCCAGTGCAAGAAGGACTTAACTTGTCTTTGTGGGTGTTGAAGATAAAGGGTAAAGTTGCAAGCCAAAGAATGAGGGTGGCCTCTAGAAACTGGAAAAAGCAAGGAAGCAGATTTTCCCCTCAGCACCTCTAGGGAAGAAACACAGTGCCGGCCAACACTTTGATTTCAGCCCAGTGAAATCCATTTTTAATGTCTAAACTATGGAAATGTAAGACAATAAATCTGTGCTGTTCTAAGACCCTGATTTGTGCTAGATTGTTACAGTAGCAATAGGAAAATAATACACTTGTCATGTCACGAGTTTGGGCAGGCCAACCAGAAATCCATCATTAGACCAAAGTGGTACATCTGAGATCAGGCACAGGTAGGATTTGGGGACACAAGTGAGGTGCATGAGCAGGTGGTCCTTCCTCTCCACTCACACTGACACATGCCACATGTGGACATCCTTATGACAAGCTAAGAGAGGAGTGTACTAGCCATGACAACACACTTCCGAGATCTTCAGCTGAAAGATGTGTAATTGATGGAAGGCCCCAGATAGTGTGCTTGCATTCTGTCTGTATGTTAATGCTAAGACCTTATTTTTCACTGGCTGCTTCCAGCTAATAACTGAGCATGGTGGGGATACCAAGGCAGACTCATTACTGAAAGATGGCGGGGGGGGGGAGCTCTTCTGATGGATGAGATTAGCTCAAGAACTGTCTTACCAACTTCGCAAAAACTTTCTTAGAATTGCACTATAATCTAAGACCTTTTGTATTCCACCTTCCTTCCTTCCCTTTTTCCTCCACAGGGATTAAACCAGCATTGTACTATTATGTCTCTCCCAAGAGCTTCTTCTTGTCCCTTCCTCATTTATTCCTCTCAAGCTTTTTTCTCACTACATCTCTTGTTTGTCTAAGTCCATCTTGGTGTCTGCTTCTTGGAGGAGTAGGGAAATAGGAAGAAAGTGTGGAGATCTTTCCTTTTGTTTTTTAAGATTTATTTCTTTATTTGACAGAGAGAGTTCACAAGTAGGCAGAGAAGCAGGCAGAGAGAGCAGAGGACACAGGCTCCCTGCTGAGCAGAGAGCCGGATGCGGGCCTCGATCCCAGGACCCTGAGATCATGACCTGAGCCGAAGGCAGAGGCTTTAACCCACTGAGCCACCCAGACGCCGGAAAGTGTGGAGATCTTTGTATCATGTTGTAAGGCACTGCAATGTGAGACAACCCATCAAACAGTAGGCACTAACCAACTATGTAAACAGATTAGGGAGTTGATGTCAGCCAGCCTCTGTCAACAGCCACCCCAGGGCTGGCTCAAAGGGCACATGAACAAATAGCCATGATGACGAGATGGGGTTTTGCATGGCCCAACAGGATGTGCTCCTACTCACCAAAGTTGATAGAGCAACTGTTGCTGCCAACTGTCCAACTTGACAGCAAAAGAAACCCAAACCCAGCCCTTTAAGCAGCACCATTCCACGAAGAGACCAAGCAAACACTTGGGGAGAAACTGCCTGCTTTGGGTCCCTTCCACTCTGGGTCTGGATTTGCCTCTTTTACCTGCAAGGCCTCACGTACTATTACCATACAAGGGTGTTACCATATAGTGTTTGATCCACAAAGGATCCCACCTAACACTGTATCCGATTAAGGGATCCACATCCCAACAAGGGAGGTGCAGAATGGGCACGTTACCATGGGATCCAGTGGGCATATCTCATACCACACCTCTCAGAGCTGATAGCCTCATACAGCAATCAGAATGCATTACCTGAGGTGCTAGCTTGGAAAGAGGCAACATCTTCCAGGATGCAGTTTTAAATCAATAACCATATGGTGCAGTGCCCCCCCCCCCAAGTTAGAATACATGGTTCAAGGAACCAAGTTGAAGTGGCTTTACTCACTCCTATTCCAGGTGAATTAGGGGAATTTATACTTGAAATCTACAAATATGGCTCTACAAATGTAAAAGTTCTGGTTCCCAGAAGAGAAAAGTTCCCACGGGGGTCATGGCAAGAGTGTTATTCAACTGACAGCTGTTGCTGCTACCCAGTCATTTTGGTCTCCTCAGCCCAAAAGGTGACCAGGAAAGAGAGGAAGGGGTAAGTGAGCTTGATCATCAGGAGGATATCGAGGGCTGCATTCACACAGTTAAGCTGGCAGGGAAGAATACATTTAGTATGCAGATGATAAACTTAGGCATTCTGTATACTCCCTAGTCCAATTTTGATGTATATGGATAAATACAACAGTCATGGCCCAAAAGGACATGGTGATTAGAGGTCAAGGGGCTGGGTCATCTCACCAGGTAAGTCACCTAGACCACAGCAAGTGCTGCTGAAAGGGAAACATAACAGATTGTAGAAAAGGAAAAAGACAAGTATTGGGTATCGTCCCAAGACTACGTATAGCTGTGGTGCACTGTAGTTAATCCCACTAATGTTCCTCTTGTGTGTTTTCTCCAGCAAAAGAGAACAACCAGAATCCAAAGGAGCTGCCCCCAAAGCTTATTTTGGAAGCAGATTGATCTGAGAGGCACGAGGGCAGGACTTATAGGAGATGCCACGTTGTGCTTCCAGGGTTCCCATTCAGGAATGAACTCTCATTTTCCTGTCACTCAAGTCCCTTTCCAGGAATATTCCTTGACTAAAGAAAGACCCGTTGCCAAGGTAATGACCCCTCCCAGGTACAGCCCACCTCCAATGACTCATAAATGTGGGTTATATATATATGTTATATATATATATATATATATGTATACACACATATATATCATACATGTATGATATAATATATATTACATATATATAACATATATAACATATATGTTATATATATGTAATATATTCCCCTGCCCAAGCTTGGGACAACCTGCAAAGACAACTAGGCATTAGGGATCCCAGGGCTTCCTGTACTGTATCATTTTTCAGTTTCTCCTCATCCCGGTTCTCTTTCTTTCATTCCTGCACCAGTGTTGGTCCCAAGATCACTTTCCAGCAAACTTCCAGCATGCAGATCTCTATCTCAGGGCCTGCTTCCTGAGGAAGCTAACCCACAACAAATACAAAGACCTACTGTGGAATAAAACATGTAAAGTGCTCTATGAGCTTGTGTTCTCTGTTACAAGAATACAAAGTCAGAAATTATTTGGGGTTGAAGCCATCAGAGAACAGAGATACTTTGAGCTTGACTTCTGAAATGGGTAGGATCTGGAAAGTGAAGAGGGATGGGACGCCATTAGACGGAGATAGGTAGAAGTTTGGCAAATGAATTGGAGAAGAAATGGCGTATATTTCTGTAATGCTGATAAATAAGTGGAAAAGCAAAAGCAGAGCAAGAGATCCAGGTGGGCAGGAATATGGGGCTTCTGCTGGGATGTACCAGGAAAAAAAAACAGGATGAATGGACGAGATGGGAACTGACCGCGGATGTCTTAAAAACTGAAATCAGGATTGTGGCCCTAATTTACAAGGTCATTGGGCTCCATCTGGGGAATAAGAGCCAAAGAGTAAAAAACCCAGAGCTCTCTTTTGGTATAAAATATAAAGAAGTGGCGATACATATAAATAAATCGTAATTTGAGAGTGAACTCCCTACCAGCTCAAACTAACAACAAAATGGGATGCCGTTCACACAGCAAGGAGCTCTCCATTATTCAAACAGGCTAAATTTCATTCCCACATAAGGAAGGATAGTGTTGTAGAAGATAAGGGCATTTTTCTAATGTATTTGACCAAAGTTAGTCACCAGAAAAGGGAAAAAAGAAAAAGTAAAGGTAAAGAATGTGTTATCTCAATGGGCTTCTTCCTTAAGGAAAAAAAAATTTCAGGAAATATAAAAAATAAATTGGGAAACGTGGAGGACTAAAATTATGAGGGTAAAAATGCACCATAAGACATCTTGATGTGTCCAGGTTCCAACTGTGCTGACCTGGACTCTTCCCGTCTCCACCTGCTTGGCGGGAGCACCAACCCAATAGAATTCAGGACATGAAATGAGGGTCAGTCAGGTCACCTTCTGTATTACTTAGTTTCTGAAAATCAGTTTCCTGACTCGATGCCCCCTTACTTCATCAGAAAGAGGCTATGAAAACTGGTCAGAGTGGAGAAAGAGAAAAGACTTGTGACAATATTTCTTTGGAGCAAGTTGTTGCAGTTCTGTTGGTGGGCTTTCTCCCAAAGGGGTGGAGTTTGGGGATGTTGCTTCCCTCCTCTCCACCCATTAGGGGAGACTTCCAAGGGGCTAATGGGAGAGTTTGAACGTGTTTCAAGTTTAGAGACACAAGGACAGGTGCCTGGCTTGTTCCCAAGGAAGATAAACATGCAGGTGGCTAGTCCCCAGTTGGTTGGACAATAATTAAGATCAAAAGAAGAAATACCTCCTGGACGTAGTTGTAACTGAGATGCTGTCGGATAGCGCCACCTACAGGGGCAAGAACGTGGTGGTGAATGCAAGACTCCGGGAGAAACATGAAGTCACAATTGGCCACCTGGTGAGAGATTCACTCATCCCTGGTCTGGAGAATTCCTCAGCAAAGGGATCTGAAAAATTCCTAAGAAGTTAAAACTCAAGAAAAGGGCAAATGAGAAGAGCCAGGTGTGTGTATGGAGAGGGGGTGAGAGGTTGTTTTCCCGTAAAGACGGACCTTTGAATAATACCTTGGATGGACCTGATATTCTAGTTTCTGAGTTGAGATTGTTTGTGTGTTAACACGACCCTAAAATTATCAGTTACTTAAGAGTGGACTAAAAAGTCAGAATTTGCACACTTTGCATGTAGGGCCTGAGAAGGATAACTCCACCACACGGGATGTAATGGGAAAAAAGACGAAAAAATAAAGGAATGTTTTGATTTCATCTCTGAAGTGATACAGGTAGAGGATTTAACAAATAGCTCATTGAAAATTAAAACAAAATATAGTCTTGCACCAAATATCGAGCGAAAAGTGTAAACACAGTGAAATAACAGGCTATTTTACACAAGAAATAAACTGAGTTTCAAAGAGGACAGGTGACTTCTCCAAGGCTACTTAACTAATAAGTCGGAGTTCTGGGGCTATCTCCACATCTGGAGATTTTAATACTAGACAACATTTTTTCTGTCACTTCCCCTTTAAGAATATGAAGATTTTCATCAAGCTCTGTCTCCTGCTATGGTTTACAGGAAAAGGCTTACATTTGCCATAGTTCTGAAAGAATATTTTTGAATTTGAAAAGCTGGTGAGATTCATCTGAACAGTGGAATAACGTTCAAGGCTGCAATTTTGTTTTATGCATCACAGCGTTTTAAGACCACCAGTGGCCTCCCTGTTCTTTAAGATGAAAATAATTTATCATGGGGAGGTAAGTAAAAGAGAATAAACTGGTCTCCAGGTGGCAGATAGTATATGAAGTTGACAGAAGGAACAAGTCATGTGGTCTATTAATAATTCAGATGCCCTCTCTCCTCAACGATTCTCCATTCTCCAGATTCTTTTTCTTTCTTTTCTTCATACTTTCCCCAATGTCCCTGTTTCAAATAAATCGCCTCTGCCGACAGGCTGCACTTAGCTCATCAGAGCCCAATACAATGCATGCCTCCGTTCACAAGGCTTGCTAGGGTTCGGTTTTTGCTCTGTACAGTTGTTTGGACTTAGAAGTGACTACGGACACATGTTTTGGTGTTTGATTGTCTGGCTGCTTTTCTCTGTGGCATATGTTATTAATGTCTTTAAAACTTTTCTCATTCTCCTGCTGGGGCATTTCGCTGATGAGATGTATCAAAAGGCACCTACGAATCAGCCAGTAAGAGATTGCCTGCATACAAATGTTGTTAGTTAAATGATCACTGACAAGAAAACAGTAACAGAGAACAGCTTCAGGGAAAAGCCAGCCCGTCAGCTCTTTTTAGAAGGGATTATATTCTTGCCCCCAGAAATAATTCAATCAAAGCCTCTCGCCCTGAATGAAATTAGATTTCCTTTTTAGCTTCAGTAATAGGTTGTTCCTGGAAAAGCAGAGCTCAGAAACACTTGATTAAAAAGAATATATTTTTACTCATAAGAAGAAGAGTTTGGAATGTTTTTTTTTTTCTAGTGGAGGCATAGGAGGGAGGAATCAGGTATATATCTGTCCACAGAGCGGCAGCTCTCTCTCCGCCAGTACACATGGACAGTATTTTCAATACCATGTGATTGGTTAAAATATAGTCATATTCTTATTCCTCCCTTCAAGCACAGATATCGATCAGACTCCAAAGTGTATGCTGAAGAAAGAGTTAGAAAAGCCATGCCTGAAGGAATATTCTCATTCATTTCTTTCTTTTTTTGGGGGGGGGCTGCTTTTGTGTAAGTCCTTTATTTGCATAGTATTTAGTTCCACTAAACTGTTATATGTTGCGTGAAAAAAAAAAATAAACTGTTATATGCTTTCTAGGGGCGCCTGGGTGGCTAAATTGGTTGAGCCACTGCCTTCGGCTTGGGTCACGATCCCGGAGACCCGGGATCGAGTCCCACATCGGGCTCCCTGCTCGGCGGGAAGCCTGCTTCTCCCTCTCTCACTCCCCCTGTTTGTGTTCCCTCTCTAGCTGTGTTTCTCTCTGTCAAATAAATGAGTAAAATCTTAAAAAAAAAAAACCTGTTATATGCTTTCTCATTTTGAAGCAACATGGTAAAGCTTTTGAAGTACCTCAATAATGATCATCGATCATCATTTTATGTAGGAGTTCAGTTCATGATAGATCCAGGTGGTGGCTGGGGGGTGGCTGGGGGGTGAGCCCTCTAGTGTCTGCGGCAGCCTGGTACCAGCGGGCGGGGGCCACGCCACCAAAGACCCACTGCCAGGCGAAGACCCTGACACTGACCTTCCAGCCCATCCCTCTCCCAGGCTGCACTCTGGATCACCTGTCTTCTCAGCAAACTCTTTGTGACTAAATCAGACCTTCATCAAATTAGCTCTCTTCCTAATTTCCAGATTTTAGAGGCAATGCAAGTCAGTGAAAGAAATTGAAATGAGGCAAACATGAATTTGAATCCAAACTCTACACTTACTGTTTGATTTGGGGCAAATGATTTATCCTTCTTAAGGCTCAGTTGCCTTCTCTGTAAGGTGTCTCCATCAAAGTTCCTAGGGTGTAGGATCGTAGGCATTTAAAGAGATAACGGGTCCTAAATAGCCATGAGTCCCTTCCCTTTCCCCTCTCTGTGGATGACAGTGCCCCTGTCTGCAGTAGCCAGCTGGACATGTTGCTATCAGTTTCCCTCCTTCCCTCTTCCCTACCTTTAATTAAAGCCAATCACTACGTTATGGGATATTAGAACTAGCAAAGATCTTCGAAATTACAGTCATCTTATTTATTGATAACACGTAGAGACGTACGTCACCAATTATCCCAGCAATCTGACTCCCGTGTTGATTCAATAACAATCATTATTTGGTGACGGGCTTTGTTGCATGACACTTGACAATCATATTGAACAAAAAGAATCAGCGATGATATACAAACACAGCTTTAGGCTCGCGAAAGCTCTGTTTTCTTAAATGCTGTCCCATGACTCTTTCTGACTCAGAAAAGGTTTTTTTGTGTTTTTTTTTTTTACAGATTTTATTTATTAATTTGAGAGACAGAGAGAGAGTACAAACAGGGGAGGGAAGAAGCAGAGGGAGAAGCAGACTCCTGCTGAGGAGAGAGCTCCACACAGGGCTCAATCCCAGGACCCCCGGATCATGACCGGAGCCAAAGACAGACGCTTAACTGACTGAGCCACCCAGGCGCCCCAAGGTAAGTATTTTTGATAGAATTTTCCTGTCCCTGGTTTGTTTTTTCTCTCTTTACTATTCACTAAATTGGGAGAGACATTTGTCTTGAGGTCAGTGGAGAAGAATCACAGAAGCAAAACAAAGGGGAAAAAACAAGATAATTCCAAAGGAAATAATAGCAATTATAAAAGTCTACAAGTTCACTGATAAATACATTACAATATTACACATAGCCTGGAACTATTTGGCATATATTATATGTGTTAGAACTCAAGCTCCGTTTGTACTCTTCTAAGTAATTTATAGGAAGAAATCTCCAGGGACTCACTCAACACTAAGCAAAATAAGAATTAGATATGTTCACATATGTGTTCTTTATAACACAACTATTCTTCCTTTCATATCCCTTGTGAAAATCCATGCACAACCTAAATCTCCCATTTCATACCTTTTCCTCCCTCTCCTTCCTATGTTCCACATACAAGAGGAAAATATTCAGTTACCCATAGTTGTATTACTCATAGTTAATATAAATTACCCAGTTAATGTATTTTGTGCGTGAAGACAAAAAAAATGTTAATAATGTGATGTTTCAGAGTGTAAATAATTATTTTTATAAAAGCTTCTGTTTTTTTAATCTCCCTAGCCACTGAATGTACATACCCAGCTTTCTCTCAGTAATAAAAGTAGAACCAGAAAAGAAAAAAAAAAGACCCTAAATCTAGTGAGATCCTTATTACACTGAAATGTACTATTTGTCAAGGCAGCATGGAAAGTTTCTGAAAGAGCTGACCTTCAAACTTTCAACATTTTCCTCCCCACGTTAGTTCCCTGACTAGATTCCATGTGGGGCAAACAAGTGAGGAATGCCCCCCACCATTTAAGATTCTATTGGGTTACCTCTGAAAAGCGAAGGCATGCTGCTCACCCAGGAGGAAGATGGCTACAAGGACTCCAAAGGTATAAAGCTTCATCCCAACAGCAATTTTCTGAAAAACAAAATTCTCTGGAGAGAAGGACCCAGATAGCTGGTTACATAAGAGCCTTCTTTACACACTGGTTAAAATATAATGGCATGTTCCCTCTCATTGCTGTGGTCAATTGACTTAGCTTCTGTTTTCACCCTTAAAACATAAAGTATCATGAGAGTCGTTCTTACTTTAGACTCTCTAGACAATATTTAACTCCTTAGGGAAGATGAAGCTGAGAATAAAAGTATAGTAATATTGCAGAAACATGTCTGGGTTTTTTTGAAGAAAAATAGCCCTAGAATTTTGATTGATGACTGCAACCCATGCTGAGGGAGGTCTCCAGCAGAGTACTTAAAGTCTTTCCTTGTCTCTTTTTCAACATTTTCAACTTAGATGAAGAGATACAAGGTGACTTTCTCAACTTTGTGGCTCTTAACAAGGCTGAGAAGGAGAGCTTGTATGGAGGATTATAGAATCTCCATTTAAATAAATTTTTCCTTGTTCATATGAAGTGATGGGCCCACCTATGGGAGAATAGGAATATTATGTCCTAGAGAGTTCTCTGAGCAACAACAACAAAAAAATCAAGTTTCCTTTGAATCCTGTTTATTTAGGAAAGGCCACCGTAAGAACCATTATCTAATCAAAGCATGTCATTCTGAAGGTAGCATCTTACTTAAAACATTTTGTTTGGTATGAGGCTAAGCTTACCTCTGGAAGTGGATGAAGCCCAGGTATTATTCCCAAATTCCCACTGGCCGATGCATTAGAATGTTCTCGTGGTGAGGGCAGGCAAATCTGCAAAATAAAACAAACTTCCCACAGTAGACTTCTGCCAAGGAGAGGATTGAGATTTCAAACTTTTCTCTGAGATTCAAAGCTATTAAAACATATTTAATGCATTAAGGTGACTCCACTTTGCTCTGAGGAGTTAGATATTTCTTCAACCTGGGAAAACCAGTTTATTATTTCTTCAGCTGTTATCTGCTAGTGCTTTTTAGGGACTGTCTTTGGAGTTCCTTGATCTACCCTCCATGTCTTGTAATTGTCCTTTCATGTTTTTAAACATCATACTCTGAATCCTGGGTGAAAGTTTCTTGGGACCACCATCAAATTCACAAATTAACCCTTTGTATTTAGGGCACCTGGGTGGCTCAGTTGGTTAATCCACTGCCTTCGGCTCAGGTCATGATCCTGGGGTTCTGGGATGGAGTTCTGCATTGGGCTCCCAGCTCTGCGGGGAGTCTGCTTCTCTCTCTGACCTTCTCCTCTCTCACGCTCTCTCGTACTCTCTCTCTCAAATAAATAAATAAAATCTTTTTAAAAATTCTTTGTATTAATTTAGACTAGTCAATTGACCTCTTTTTTTTAACCCATTAAAAATTGTATTAGAGAAATTGTGACTGAGAAATAGAACTAGTAAGATGTCTTGGAATTGAACACAAGAGTCTAAAATAAGAACAGAGTTTGGGACATCTTGTAACTGTGATTTTTTTTTCAACAACTTTACAAATCTTTTCTAACTTTTACAGTTGCTTTTTTCACCTTTATACATTTTGCTTTTATTTTTTTAAAGATTTTATTTATTAGAGAGAGAGAAATGAGATCATAAGTGGGGGGGGGGAGCAGAGGGAGAGGGAGAAGGAGGAGAAGACTCCCCAGTGATTGCAGAGCTTGGTGTGGAGCTCAATCCCAGGACCCTGAGCTCATGACCTGAGCCGAAGTCATCTGCCTAATCAACTAAGCCACCCAGATGCCCCCATTATGCTTTTATATCAGTATTTTAAAATATCATTTAAAAATATTTTGTTGTTCAATTTTTAATAGATAGGGTTCCTTCAGAGCCCTTGCTGAGAATCCTTAGGATACTTATTTTAATGTCTGTATTAGACTTGCTCTAAAGGATTAATTATATTTGAGATGAATTTATGCTCTGAGTATTGATTTTCTCGACTGCCTTTCTTAGCATTTGATTTCTTCTGTAAATTGGAACCTTAGTTTGCAGGCTCATTTTGAAGTCTTTTGTTTTCCTTTTCTGACTTTCTCCTTCTATGTTTACTTTTCTCCATTCTGCACATGCCTCCAAGCAGCCCCTAGGTTTCCATCCAGAACACCGTCTTAAACTGGTTTTTTGAGTTTCTACACTATGATAATATGTCTTTCAAAGATCTAGCCACCAGTCAGGATGACTTAACTTAGTTACTGGCTTAGTCATTTCTGGCTTAGTCACTCCTCTATCTCCTACAAACCAGCAGTTACTTATAAACAAGTCCTGCGCAGCAGTGGACACTTTCTTTTTAAAATTGAGGTACAAACATTGAAATTTACAGATCTGAGCTTAAGTAAATTAGTCTTGAGAAACACATATACTTGAGCAACCCATACCTCTAACAAGTATAGAAAATTTCCATCATTCCAGAAAGCTCTTTCATATCCTTCCCAATTTCCCCTCTATTCTAGCAGCCTCTGTTCTGATTTTATCACCACAGATTAATTTTGCTTATTTTAGAACAACACGGAATCATATATTGTCCTAGTCAGTTCAGGGTTTTGCAGCCAGAGTACCATAGGCTGAACGGCTTAAACAACAAACATTTATGTCTTACAGTTCTGGAAAATGGAAAATCCAAGATTAGGGCACAGATTCAGTGTCTGGTGAGAATCCACACCCTTGTTCATAGATGGTGGCCTTCTTGATATATTTTCACATGGCAGAAAGAAAGTGGGAGAGCTCGGTGGGATCTGTTTTATAAGGGCACTCATCCCATTGATGAGAGATCCACCATTATGATCTAATCACCTCCCAAAGGCTCCATCCAAATACCATCATATTGAAGATTAGGCTTTAACATATGAGTGAGGGTTGGGGAGGACATAAACATTCAGTCTATGGCTTATAACAAGTACTCCTTTGAGTCAAGTTTCTTTTGCTCAGCATGTTTTATTTTCTTTAAATATTTTATTATTTATTTGTTTATTTGTTTATTTATTTAAGAGAGAGAGAGAGAGAGCATGAGCATAAGCACTAGAAGGGGTGGGTGTGGGTTGGGACAAAGGAAGAGGGAGAAGCAGGTTCCCTGCTGAACAGGGAGCTGGATATGGGGCTCGATCCCAGGATCCTGAGATTATGACCTGAGGCAAAAGCAGACACTTAACTGACTGAGCCACCCAGGTGTCCCTAATTTACGTTTCTGTGATGACTAATGATGTTGAGAACACTTTTTGTGCTTCTGGGTTGTGCGTGTGCGTGTGTGCATGTTCAAATCATTTGTTTGATTTTTAGTCAAACTGTTTATCTTACTGTTGATTTGTAGGAGTTACTCATACTCTGGACATTAGTTCTTTGTTGGATAGCATTATTATGAATATATCTTCCTCTGGGAAGTATACATTAGAGTCTTTTGGCCATTTTGGAAAGTTCAGTTGTTTTTCTTTTTGTCATAACATTTTGTCATAACTTGCATGACTTCTTTATATCACCTGGATACAGCTCCTTGGTCAGATACATGTTGTGTGACTATTTTTCGCCACTTGGTGGCTCACTGACTTTTTATTGGTGTCTTTTGAAGAGGAGACATTTTTAATTTTGGTTAAGTCCAATTCATCAACTTTTTTTTGATGGCTGGTACTTCTATGTCTTGTTTAAGAAATTTTAGTTAATTGAAAGTCATCAAACTATTCTTGAATCTTTATAGTTTTGACCTTTACTTTTAGACTTATAATCCATCTCCAATTAATTTTTATGTGTGGTATGAAGCAGACATTGAGGTTCTTTAGCTCTCATGGCATCTAGTTTTTCTAACATCACTTACTAAAGACTTTCTTTCCCCTGTGGAATTGCTCTGTCAGTTTTTTTTTACATTAAGTCAATTGATTGTAGATGTGTGAACATATACCTTTAAGTTCACTGTGATTGATTTTTTTAAACATCAATAATAACTAGAAAAGTTCTATGTTTTATTTCTTAACTATTTTTTTCTCTTTGTTCTTTGGCCTGGACACTTTCTAGTTCACTTATTCATTTCCCTGCTATTGTAGTTTGCTGATAAGTCCATTGAAATAATTCTTCATTTCCATATCATGTTTTTTTATATCAACACTTGTATTCAGATTCTTTTTTAAATTTTCTTTTCACTGTTGCTCATGCATGTGTTCATGGGCAATTTCTGTGTCTCTTTTTTTAAGCATTTTCTCTTTTAAAGTTAGGTCACACGTTCTTGCTTTTTCACTTGCTTACAGTATTTTTTATTGAATGTGAGATATTATATATAAAATGATAGTATAGACCAAAGTAAATAGTATTTATCCCCAGAATAGGTCATATATCTTCAGACCACTAGTGTGGAGGATTGAGCCAATCTAGGCTGCAGTTGAGCTGGGTTTGGGCTTTACTGTTATTTTCATTATATTTTATTTGCCACAGTCTCAACTTACTTAAAAACAGAAGCAGATCCTTCTCTTTTGCAGGGACTGGGGTCTGATTGCCTCAGGACTTGCCCTCAGTTCTCCTCTCTGCCGTCAGCCTTCAGCAGCATGGGAGAAAGCTCTCGGTCTCCTGCTTCTCCCCCTAGTAACAGGTACCACTCTGCGCTTTTTATAATATTTGCACCTAAAGTCAAATGATTTATAAAAACTAGCATAGAGCAATAAAAAGTAATGAGCCATCGAACCACAGAAAGACATGGAGGGAATTTAGAAGCATTGTTGCTAAGTGAAAGAAGCCAATCTGAAGAGGCTGCACAGTATTTGACATTCTGGAAAAGGCAAAGCTGGAAACAGCAATATCTGTGGTTGTACCAGGCTGAGGGGAGGAAAGGAGGATGCATAGGTGGGACAGAGGGTTTTTAGGGCAATGAAACTCTTTTGTATGGTACTATAACGAGGGACACATGTCATCATGTTGGTTAAGATCCATAGAAGGTACAACACAAAGAGTTGTGTAATGTAAACTATAGATTTTAATGTAAACTATAGATTTTAGTTAATAATACTGTATCAATACTGTATCAATAATCAATATTAATCAATTATAACAAATTGAACCCCACTAAGATGGAAATAATAAGGGCAACTGTGGGAATTCTGTATTTTCTGATGTACTTTCCCGTAAACTTAAAACTGCTCTAAAAATAGTCTATTGATTTTTAAAAGTTGGTAGTGTTGAAACCAAACAAAGTAACTTCAAGCAACACAGAAGCACTAAAGTGGACAAAGATCAATTGGGATCAAAAACAGGTGTAACTAGGCCAAGCAGAGAAAGTCAAGTATCATATGGTTTCACTTACTTCTGGAGCATGAGGAGTAACATGGAGGACAGTGGGAGAAGGAAAGGAAATGGGAAGTAGGGTAAATCAGAGAGGGGGATGAAGCATGAGAGACTCTGGACTCTGAGAAACAAACTGAGGGTTCTGGAAGGGAGGGGGTGGGGAATGGGTGAGCCTGGCGGTGGGTATTGAGGGCATGAATTGGATATAGCACTGGGTGCGGGGCATAAACAATGAATTTTGGAACACTGAAAAAATAAAATAAATTATTATTAAAAAAGGTATAACTAATATACAGCAGTCATTAAACTTTATGAATTGAAAAATACCATTAACATATAAAGCAAAATGTGATAGAAGTACAAACACAAATGCATAAAAACATAGGGAAGATTTTATCATACTACCACTTTTCTAAGATAGTTTAAGTACACCAAATGAGATACAAAGAATATATAGCCTGTGATCCAGTGGGGAACAGGTTTTTCTGCATGAAAATGTGACTTTCACTTATCTTTCTCACTCTGTTCCCCTAAAAACTTGATGAAGGTAACATGTCAACTAAGTTTAAGGCAATATTGTTTATGGTAGAAATAACCCCTGTTAGGTAAATTGTATCTGGATTAGGAGACACCATAAATGAGCTAATTGAGACATCATAGCCTTAGACTTCTGTGAATGTAGTGACTTTTATATCTGGGCATGTCTCTTCAGGGACCCAGGAAGCTAGGCCTATGAAATTGTTACAAAAGTTTGGTTACTGGGGGCAGGGGGCTTCTAAGCCAGGGTGATTCTTACACCTGACAGATGTGAATCTCATTCCTTTACACTGAAATGTCATTCGGGGAGCCTGGGAAGCTGTGTAGAGTATTTCAGGGACTGCTCCAAGAACTACTCAAATGCAAGAGGAACTCCTGACAATGCCTTGTGTCAAGCTTTGGTTTCTATCTTATACATCTCTGAGTGAATGGTGTTGAAGGAGGCTGGTGAAGGTTTTGTGAGTTTGAATGTTTTGTGGAACCTAAGAAGACTTCCTGGTGAATATTGTAAGATGGTACACTCATTTCGGTTAATTTGTGGGGAGTTTAATAAAAATATTGTTAACACTGATGTGGTGGGATATAGGGAAATTACAAAAGATCATTGAGTACACCAAGACTAGTAACAACAAGGCACTGAAAGGATAAGAACCTGGAAATAGAGCCATAGGCAGAGAGCTGAGAGACAGGAAGTGCGACTTCTCATTGAAAGACTCAACCAGCTTTTCCTTATCTTGCAAAGAAGGAGCTAGAAGAAAAATAATTCTGACCTCATTTTCCTCCTTTCCTTTGTTTTACTGTTGGGGCTTCTTATGGCTGAATCTAAAGAACTTGGGTCAGGCAAAGATTTTTTAGATAGAGCATAAAAAAATAAATAACAAAAGAAAACTGTGAAAAACTGGACTTCATCAAAATTAAAAGCGCTAGTTTCTGAAAAGACACTTTCAACAAAATGAAAGGACAAGCTATGAACTGAAAAAAAATATTTTTAAAGCATACCAGCTATAAGGGATTTGTATCCAACATATATGAAGAACACCTATAAATCAAGAGTAAGATAAAAAAAATTTAATAGGCAGATTATATAGACACTCTCCTAAATATACAAATGGCTAGTAATCACACACTCAGCACTATTAGTTATTGAGGAAATGCAAATTAAAATCACAATAATATGTCACTACTCACCTCTGGTGTGGCTAAATGAAAAAGGTGAACAATATGAAGTAATGGTGAGGATATGGAACACCTTGAACTCTCATACATTGCTTGTAGAAATATAAAATGGTATAGCCCTTTTGAAAAAGTTTGGCAATTTCTTATAAAGTTAAACATACTTACTGTATAAGTCCCAGAAATTCAATTCCTGAATGTTTATCCAAGTGAAAGGAAAACAATGTCTATGCAAAGATCTGAATGTTTACAGCAGCTGAATAATCAAAAAGTTAAATGTTTCTAGTAGTTTTATTCATAATAGAAAGAAAGAAAGAAAGAAAGAAAGAAAGAAAGAAAGAAAGAAAGAAAGAAGAAAGAGAACTTGAAATAATCCAATGTCCATCAACTGGGAATGAATTAACAAATTGTAGTACATCCATACAAAGAAATGCTCCTCAGCAGTATAAAAGAAGAGACTACTGATCATGCAACATGATGGATAAATCTCAAAAGCATCATGTCAAGTAAAACTGGAAGATACTATAAGATTGATAATATATGATCCTGTCTATATGACACACTATAAAAGGCAGAACTATAGAGACAGAAAATAGGGTAGTTGTTGTCAGGGGCTGGGACTGGAGAGGAAGGGATCAACTTGCAGAGAGGTACAGGAGAATTTTTGGAGTGGTGGAAAGATTTTGCATTTTGACAGTGGTGGTAGAAACAAAATTGTTTACAGCCAAAAATTCCTCAAACTTGACACTTAAAAATTGGATTTATTTTGTGAAGAAAAAGAAGGAAGGAAGGAAGGAAGGAAGGAAGGAAGGAAGGAAGGAAGGAAGGAAGGAAGGAAAGAAGAGAAGGAAGGAAAGATTTATTTTGTGAAGGAAGAAAGGAAGGAAGGAAGGAGAGAAGGAGGGAAAGATTTATTTTGTGAAGAAAAAGATGAAGGAAGGAAGGAAGGAAGGAAGGAAGGAAGGAAGGAAGGAAGGAAGGAAAAAGGAAGGATGGAGAGAAGGAAGGGAGGAAGGGAGGGAGGAAGGGAGGAAGAAGGAGGGAGGGAGGGATGGGGTGGAAGGGAGGAAGGAAAGAAAGAAAAAAGAAAAATGGAGACAAGTTCTCATTCTGCATCTCTCTTTGAGATTTCTGACCTTGGCACCTCTTGTGAAGAATAAAAAGAACACAAAGTTTGATCAGATGGACTCTACCCTTAGCTCACAGGCAAATCTCGTAGACTCTCAGAGGTGCAGTTTCCTCTTCTGAAAAATGAGATTAATAATAACCTACATCAGAGGGCTGTTGTAAGGTTCAGTAGGATAACATGAAAGTAACTGGCAGAAACAGGTGCTCAAAATGTCCCGCTTATATTAAAAAGATAAGCCAGGAAGGGAGTTGGTGGGGAGCCAACATGTTCTTAGCCTAGGGCTTTATCTACCTCATTGTGACCTTGGGTACAGCTTGTCCTCTTCCTCTGGTGCTCCCAGAGAGTTAGGTGATAAGTTGCCCCCCCCCCCCAGAAGGCAATCTAGTTCTGGGGGATCAATTTAATTAAATCACGTCCCCTGGGGCCCATCTAATTTATACATTTGTTCTCCAGCCATTTCGGAACATTAGCTGGCAAAAATAATATGGCAAGTGCTTCTTCAATAGCCTTAACCCTGAGCCTTTGTTAAGACTGCGTAAGAAGGTAATTTCCCCTCTGAGGAATGGTCTGCTTAGCCTTTCTCTCATCCGGAGCAGCCTGAGGATCAGGATAAATGCCACAGAGATCTTGGCTGGCCTCACTTGGATATACAGCTCAGGCTTATTGTTCGGTAAGCACCAAGAGAGTCAGTTAATTTAATGGCTTTTTATTATGAGTTCAGGTGCAGCTCAATTTACAAGTTTTCCTTTCAAAATCATTCAGCCATTAAAGCCCCATAATCTTGGGAGGTTTTGAAGACACTTAATTAATAATTTTTCTTCTCTCCACACATTATCTCTCTCTCATGTTTATTCATGAAGAGCGAACAGTTTTATAATTTGCACAAAGGTTTGGCATATCTGGCCAAACCTTTCTAAAGGGGAGAGAGGATGATGCCATCTCCAAAGCCACTGAAGAGGGGTATTTGAGTTGAGAAGGCAGAGAACTCCATCTCAGGTTCCGATTCCCTTGCTTTGGCTAGCCGGAGCCTGAGACCTGGGGCACCAAGGGGTTTACCTGGCTCCCAGACAGGCAAATGCATGTTGGCTAGATGGTTAAATTGTTAACAGAGCAAGGTTTGTCTTTAGTAATTTCCATCCCTTCATCCCCCCTTTCTAAGTCATCATCCCTTGGGGGCACCTGGGTGACTCAGTCGGTTAAGTGTCTGTCTTTGGCTCAGGTCATAATCTCAGGGTCCTGGGATAGAGCCCTGCATTGGGTTTCCTGCTCAGTGGGGAGCCTGCCTCTCCCTTTCCCCCTTTCCCTGCTCTCTCTTTTTTGCTCTCTCTCAAATACATAGAATCTTAAAAAAAAAAAAAAGGTCATCCATCCCTTGTCTTGGTCTCCCCACTTTCTAACATGTTTCACCCAGCCTGGCCCTTTGAAGAGCACATCAGGCTATAGACCTGTGTTTCTCAAACTTGACCCCACAGTGAAGTAATTTGGAGATCTTTCAAATATCTGGCTGCCCAGGCTGCAACATCACGTCAATTATATCAGAATCTTGGAGGGAGGGGTATAGGAATCAGCATTTTTTTTAAAGCCCCCAAAGTAATTTCAATGAGCAGCCAGGGTTGAGAACAGCTGCTCTAGACCAGTGCTTCTCCAAGTGTGGTCTGTGAGTCATGGACTCTCCTAGGGTAATTTATAGAAAATGCAGACTCCCAGGCCCACCAGCTGTATAGGCACCAAATCTTGTGCTGGGATCTGGGAGAGTTGTGTTTTTTGTTTGTTTGTTTGTTTTTAAAAGATTTTATTTATTTATTTGACAGAGAGAGATCACAAGTAGGCAGAGAGGCGGGCAGAGAGAGAGGAAGAAGCAGGCTCCCTGCCGAGCAGAGAGTCTGATGCAAGCCTCGATCCCAGGACCCTGAGATCACAACCTGAGCTGAAGGCAGAGGCTTTAACCCACTGAGCCACCCAGGCACCCAAGAGAGTTGTGTTTTAACAAGCTCCACAGGGGATTCTTAAGTGTCCCAAATGTCTAATGTATAATTTAATTTGAATTAACTACTTATCAACTATGGGTCTTTTAGAAGAAGGAGGCTTCTATTCTTTTAGGACAGTGTTTCTCAAATTTTAATGTGCACATAAATTAACTGGGAATCTTATTAAAATGCAGATTCTGATTTAATAGATCTGTAGCAAGGGCTAACTAGCATCCAGATCCTCCTAGCCTGAGCACTATCCTTAGAGCAAGTAACTTTGAATATTTGGGACTCATCATTGGGCCTTTGGGATAACCAAGTTCATAAATGCCTGCCAAATTATCAACTTTTACATTACATTACATGTGGCTTTATTATTTTAATTCAATTAGCCAACATATAGTATATCATTAGTTTCAGATGTAGAGCTCCGTAATTCATCAGTTGTGTATAACTGCCAACGTCATTCCATCAGGAGGCCTCCTTAATGCCCATCATCCAATTACCCCACTCGCACCCCCAGCAACCCTCATTTTATTTCCTAGCATTAAAATTCTCTCATGGTTTGTCTCTCTCTCTGATGACTTCTCATTCAGTTTTCCCTCCCTTCTCCTATGATCCTATGCATTGCTTGTAAAATCATATAATTGTCTTTCTCTGACTTATTTTGCTCAGCATAATACCCTCCAGTTCCATCCCATTGATGTAAAGGATAAGTATTCATCCTTTTTTTTAAAGATTTTATTTATTTGTTTGACAGAGAGAAACACAGCCAGAGAAGGAATACAAGCAAGGGGAGTAAGAAAGGGAGAAGCAGGCTTCCCGCCGAGCAGGGAGCCCGATGTGGAGCTCGATACTGGTACTCCGGGATCATGACCTGAGCCGAAGGCAGTCGCCTAAGCAACTGAGCCACCCAGGTGCCCCTAGTATTCATTATTTTTGATGGCTGAGTAATATTCCATTGTGTATATGTATATACACACACACACACCGCATCTTCTTTATCCATTCATCTGTTAATGGATATCTGGGCTCTCTTCATATTTTGGCTATTGTGGACATAACTGCTGTAAACATTGGGGTGCAGGTGCCCCTTCGAATCACTACATTTGTGTCTTTGGGGTAAATACTTAGTACTGCAATTGCTGGGTCATGGGTAGTTCTATTTTTAACTTCTTGAGGAACCTCTATACTCTTTTCCAGGGAGGCTGTATCACCATCAACAGTGGAAAAGTTTCCCTTTCTCCACATCCTCACCAACATTTGTTGTTTTATTACCTATTTTAGTGATTCTGATTGGTGTGAAGTGATATCTCATTGTGGTTTTGATTTGTATTTCCCTGATGCCTAGTGATGTGGAGAATTTTTTCATGTCTGTTGGCCATTTGGATGTCTACTTTGGAGAAATATCTGTACATGTCTCCTGCTCATTTCTTGACTAGATTATTTGTTTTTTGGGTGTTGAGTTTGATAAGTTCTTTATAGATCTTGGATACTAGCCCTTTATCTGATATGTTATTTATAAATATCTTCTCCCATTTTGTTGGTTGCCTTTTAGTTTTGTTGACTGTTTTCCTTTGTTGTGCAAAAGGTCTGATGATGTCCCAATACTGTATTTTTGCTTTTCTTCCCCTTGCATTTAGAGATGTCTCTAGCAAGAAGTTGCTGCAGCTAAGGTTGAAGAGGTTGCTGCCTATGTAAGGATTCCTGTCTCACATTCAGATCTTTCATCCATTTTGAATTTATCTTTAAGCGTTCGCATAGCTTTATAATTAAATATTTGCAAGTATTCTAATCCTTTAAAAGCTCTTATTCCAAAAATTATTGCCATTTTGTCAATCTGCGTGAGCTCTTAATGTTGAGATAGTGGGTATTGACTAGATTATCTACGTTTTTGTGCTTGACAAAGGTAGATATTCAATATATGCAGACTTCAGACATGAGAAAGCATTCACACAATTTTCTTCCTTTTCAATTTTTTTAGGGGGTCACTCATATACAAATTCTGATGGCACACTCTGTCTTTCAGAAATGGGGAGACAGGACACCGAGTTAAGTGTAGTCTTTGACAGCTGCTTTTCTTACTGAATTGTATTAGGAAACTGTCAAAGTAACTAGATTTCACAAGAGCATCAGCCAATGCTAACTTGTCGCGAGCATCAGCTCTGGTTTCTGGATCATGAGGCTCGCAGGGACGTGCTGGGCAAGACGCCAAGTTCACAGAGAGTGCTGCCAGCATTGAATCCCAGTGTATTGGGTCACCGGGATAGACAGAGAACAAAAGTCCATAATATCACAGCAGCTGCTGTATGACAACAGGCAGAGTAACTGTAAAGAAGGTTGTGACAGAAGCCATTCAGGGAAATGTGTGTTAGGTACCAAGCGTCTGCCTGCGTCAAGCTGGTGTGCAGCAGGCTGAGTCTTTGCAGTTTTCACAATCGAGACCATGGTTCTGCTTCCAAGACAGACGTGATAGTGTGTGCCTGTGTAAGTGAATGAAATCATTCAGTTGGCCGAGACTTTAAAAACTCATCTAGTCTAACACCTTGCATCAGACAGACCCGAATGTCATTATTTCCAGAAACACAGGAAACTCTTCCCTTCTAAAATCTCGACAGGTAAATCTGTTTCACCACATTTACTCACCTCTCTCTGTTTGGCATCTCCCTTGGTCAGGGAACACTTATTTATGTTGAAAACAAATCCATTTTTAAAATGTTTATTATATTTAATAATGCTTAAGACGTTATTAAAAATCTAGAAAAGCGCTTGGCATTGTAGATTTTGACATGTATAAAGCACGGTTCCTGTCTTCACATTTGCTGCAGCTCAGTTCTTTGGCCAATACTTGGGCAATTCTTCATTCAGAATTAATTTTTTCCTGAGTTCCCATACTTTATTTATGAATTTGTTAGAGCATTTATCACATTCTGATTTTTATTGTTTTGTATGTTCATGTGTGTGTCCATTATCTCCTTGCTGGATCAATAGGCTTCTACAGGTATAAAAATGGAGAAGTTGGCATCTGCTGGAGGGTCTGTTTTGTCAAATAATTGGAAGGAACTTAAGGGAGGATCTATATTCTTACTCTCCGATGTTAATACCTTTGATACAGCAGAAACTTGATAAATATCTGTCAAATTAAAACAAACATTCTGTGCACAAGAGGTGGGTAGAGTATTATTATTCACTGTGACCTTATTTGCTGAGGCAAACAAACAGCCTAAATATCTTTCTATAAGCTGCTGGCTAACTGCAGTCTGGGATATCTAGATAATAAAATACTATACCCTACTGAAAGGATGGAGGCAGGACTATATACACCAACATGGAACATTCATCAAGATAGGGTGTTATGGGGGCACCTGGGTGGCTCAGTTGGTTGAGCAACTGCCTTCAGCTCAGGTCATGATCCCGGAGACCCGGGATTGAGTCCCACATCGGGCTCCCTGCTTGGCGGGAAGCCTGCTTCTCCCTCTCTCACTCCCCCAGCTTGTGTTCCCTCTCTGGCTGTGCTTCTCTCTGTCAAATAAATAAAATCTTTAAAAAAAAAAAAAAGATAGGGTGTTACGTGAAAAAAGTGAGATGCAGAATGATATGGGTATGGAATGCTAATATTTATAATATAAAGGCTCTGTGTGTGTGTGTGTGTGTGTGTGTGTGTGTGTGTGTGTGAATTATGTGCATAAAATATTTCTAGAAGGCTACAAAAGGAATTAGTAGCAGTGGCTGCTGACCAGGAGGGCAACTGGTGGATGGGGCAGGGGGAGTGGTGGGTCAATAAACCAACTCTCTAGGGGTAAGGAAAAAAAGTCTTATGTGTAGAGTTTGATTCCAGCTATGGTGTAAACATCTCCATTGTGGCCAACTGCAAGTTCATGGTGATTTAACAATGGGCTTACAAAGCTGGCTCCAGTGAGGTGATATGAGGTGGCTTCAAAGCACGTCTCCAGACACAGAGGGGGAAGGTGGCCTCACCACTATAGCCCCTTTGGTACAATTTGAATCTCTGATGCTACACTTGAACTGACCAATTAAAATATAACAAAGTTTTAAATTTAGAAAAATTATCATGATTACATTGCTGAATTCAATTAGCCTTCTCTTCTCTAAGAGTCAGTTGTCTTTCCTTGAGAGCACCTGTTTCTGCTCTCCTGTACCTGGTCAGTCTTTCTCAGGTGATGTATCCGTGCAGTCTTGTACAAAAAGGAACACTTAAGATTTGTAGCCTCTTGATAGGTAGAGAAAGCAGCTATCTCCAACGCGTGGAAGCTGCACGAATGTTCAGGCTAGGAAGGAGCCACTTCCCGAAAGGAGCTGCTGGTGAAGCTGGGACTCACAGCGTAAGCACAGAATCCCCAATATCCCAGTGTCCTAGCCGCCGTGTGGGCGTGTGGGTCCTCTGCTGCTCAGGATGTAGCCACGCCAAATAGGTCTTCTCCATCACAGCAGCCCACCCGAGAGGATGCTGGCAGGCGCGAAATTCCTCAGCGTTCTCCCCATGCTCCTCCCCCACCATGCCCCACCTCGCCCAAGTGAGGAGAGCCAGGCTAGAGGGCAGACGTCAGTTACTGCCAACCAATCTCACTAGAAGCCACCTTGCACCAATCCCCACATTTGGTTTTTGTTCACGACTGGGCTCAACGTGTCTAACACCAGCTTACGCTTCCGTTTTTAGCTAAAATATTTCTCTTTAGACTGTTTCCTCCATTATATCACCCCGCCCTTGTTCATCACTTATCACAGCTGAGGGTTTATTGAACCTCATCAGGCAAGCACAATGCCCGTTTTATTTAGAAGCATCTGTCTAGAACCTTGCACAATGCCTACCACACATTAGGCGCTCAATGAGTTTTGGCTGAATGCAGTAATTAATAAGTCACGCTACATTCTAATGGAACTTTCAAAAGGAAACATCCAGAGACGTCTCATAAAGGGAACATTTTATTTGGAGAGATCTTGAGCAGTATTTTATCTTCTTTTTCTGTTAAGGCAGTAACAGTCTTCCTGGAGGCAGGTGGGGAGAATCATCTGAGGCTACATTAAGTTCAGTCTAAGACGAAGACAACCACTTTGTATTCAGATGCAGCAGAAATGCAGATTATGGGCTAGGAGAGGCCACAAGACTGGCTTCTCGAACGTGCTGCCGAGGAACAGATCCAGGGCGAGGCATTTCAATTGCTTTGAACAATGGCTAAGTTCCATTACACGCCATCCCTGAAGAAGACGCCTTGTTGAGGAGCCATTGTACCGTGATGGGGGGAGTCTAGTGTTGGTTCACAATGCTCTGCTGCTTTTTAGTCTTCAGTAGGTTGTCACAGAAATTATATCATCTATTAGGCCTGCTCAGATTCACACCGCTCCTCTGGTTTTGTTTCAGAATTCTTTAAATGTCAGGGATGCAAGGGATGGGGTGGGGGTGAGCTGTTCATTGGCACATATTGCCCCCTTGAGTTTGCGGGAGGCAAAAAGCTTCTACGCTACCAAAAAAGTAAACATTGATAAGATGGCCTTGCAGCAACCAGATGCACTAAGATCTAACAGCAAATGACAGCAGAGCTGAATTGCTTCCACCCACAGATAGTTAGCCGGACCACAAGAAGATCTGATACCCAGGACTAAATGCTTGGAGAGGCAGCACCTGGCAGCACAGATGCTTTGTGTGGCTCCACACTGCCCCCTAGTGGCAAAATGCTCAGTTGTAACCTGCCCAGTGAAGTATCTCTCTGAAGGCACCGTATTCAAGGTCTGAGCCCAAATCTCAGAGTTAAAAAACAGAAACTTCCTACCGGCTGACAAAAACCACAACTTATGACATTTAGGACTCTAGTTCTGAGAAAAGGCTCTGATGATGTCTCACTTCTGCAAGTCACCAGAGACTCCTGGGAGCCCCAACGGGCTGACTGAGCTGTCAGATGCTCCAAATGGCCCAGACACGAGGCTGCGCAGCAGAGGTGGGCCACAGAGAAGGCATAGCTCTAAGAGAGTGTAACAAAGCCACGGGAGACAAGAGTGTAGAAGAGGGGAGCACAAGGAGAGGACTGTAACAGATCAAAGGCTGGCCGCCAGAAACAGGCTTTAGGACTGGTTGGATGATTCCCCCTTCTGGCTCTCACCTTGAACAAAAGGGCAGCCAGATTAAGCCAGTTTGAAATATTATTAATAACAGCACAGTTTCTATACTTGACTAACGGAAAAAGCAGGATAGGTGCCTAGAAGATGAGTTGTTTTGTTTTTTTTCTCTAGATTTTCAAAGAAGAAATAATTCAACAACAACAAAATATTGGTAAGAGATTGGGTTCTGTTTGCAAAGAATGAAGCATTTTTGTTAAATGCAGGAGAGGCTACCTGGCTGAATAAACATACACTTTTTGGAATCCTGTATAATGTCACCAAGTTGAAGACTTTGCGATGGCTTGAATCGGCCCCATGCTTCCCGTAGGCACCCCATGCTGAGCGGTCGGGGATGTGTGTGGCCTCTCCACTGGGATTTACACCCTCCTCATTCCTTTCCCCATGAGGCAAGCAAACACCGTCATGACCATTTTGGGGTTCACTTCAACCAGATCTTCGGGAAGAGCATACACTCTGGCACCAATTTTTCGGGCCATAGAGATGGCATATCTAAAAGGGAGAAAAGAGGAAGAATGAGGAGAGCCTGGGCGACACCGTGTGAAGGGGACCGCTCAGGATTATATTTATTGTCATTCCACATACGACATACCATGTACCACACACCACATACCATATCCTAGATACTCTGAGGCACTCATTCTGGGGAGAGCTGCAGTCCGTCATGGCATTCTCCCATTTTTGTGGGCAAATCTCAGCACAACAAAGCTCCTGACTCTTTCAGACTTGCGGTCTAGACTCATGATAATTACCAGATTTAGTATTTGTCCTTGAAGCCCCCCTTAGCTCTTGTCACCTTTGATGCCTTCACTATGAGTATTCTCTTGGGGGCTGCAGAACGGCAGAAAGAGTCATAGATCTGAACAAGAATGTGTGTTGGGAAAGGTTGGTGGACTCCATTTCCACTACAGAAACATTTTTACAAGGAAGAAAAGAGAGGAGATGCATCAGTCATACTTTGTCCTCACCTATCAGTTTCATTCTTTGTTCCATTCCAGTCTTTGCCCACATAGGCATGTATTTATTTATGTTACTATAATACTACTGTAGCCAGAGTTTTATATTACACATTTTTCACATAAGATTTTTATAGCTCCATTGGAACATTTTGCTCGCTTTTTAATTACATGAAGATAATTTTTATGAGTTGTAATCCATTTTCAAGTGAGCCCACACTACTACCTGGCAATTGTTTTATTCGCCTCATTCATTATCTAGTAATCTCTTACAAGGATTACTCCAGAGATTCTCCATTCTACCCAAGGCCCCATTACCCCCTCTGCTCTGTAAACTACTTGTCCTCTCTTGGTCATATTAAATGAAGAGCATCAGGCAGGCATAGTCCCCATTCTTTCTCCTTGCCCATTTCTCAATCACTTCCTCTATATTGATTATTAATGAAATAAAAATGTACTTTTATAAAATACAGAGGAAAGTTGTTGAAAATTAGAAACAAGAGCTTCAAAAAATCACGCAAATCTTGCCACCAAAACATAACCAATTTTAGCATTTTATATAATCCCTTTTACCCATTTTTCTAAGGAATTTTGCATCATGACTGCCTGTAGAGACTAGTGCTTGGGAGGCTGGGCTCTGATGTCAGACTCTGAACCTCAGCTGAACCACTTAGTAATTGAAAGACCCTGGGCTCTGGAAACTAACTTACAGAACTTCAACTTCTTTAAAAATATCATATTCTCCTTGAACAACTAGGCCCAAGTTTTTATTTTGTTTTGTTTTAATTTCCGGGTCTTCATATGTATTCTTCCCCCTACCTGGAGTATTCCTTTTGCCTCCTTCACCTGCCTACCTCTAACCTCCTTCTTACTGTCCTTTCAATTCATCTCATCTTAGATGTCATTTGCTCTGTCAAGCTTCGTTTCCCTTCCTGTCTCTTCCATAGCATCCTGTGTCCCTCATCAATCCCATCCATCTGTCCCAGTTCCCATATATAATTCCAGCATACAAGGAACACAGGTTCCCAACTTTCCCAAATTGGAAACAGAAAGAATACTGTTGACGTTATATATATATATATACAGGGCTGCTGGGCACTATTCAACCTGTTAATTCTGGAACTTTCTGATGGATTCAATTGTGTCCCCCTCAAAAAAGATATATCGAAGCCCTATCCCCTAGTAACTCCAATTATGACTTTCTTGGGGAAGAAAGTTGTTTCAGGTGTAATTAGTTAAGAGGCCATGCTGGAGGAGGGTGGGGCCCTAATCCAATGTGACTGGTGCCTGAAGAGACCCGGACACACACACAGAAGGAAGACAGCCATGTAAAGTCGGAGACACATTGGGGAGGTTATGTGAAGGCAGAGGCAGAGACTGGAGTGAGGCTTCTGTAAGCCAAGGACTGCGGGCCATCACCAGAAGCTAGGAGAGAGGCAAGGGAGAGCTCCTCCCTCACAGCCGCAGAAGGCAGCAACCCTGCCAACTTCTCAATCTCATGCTTACTGGCTCCACAACTGTGAGAGAATGCATTTCTGTTCTTTTAAGTTGTCCTATTGCTGGTATTTGGTTATGACAACCCTAGGAAATAATACAACTTGCTCTGAGAAAGACAACATTCCAGGGTACTGGTCAGCAAATTTTCTATAAGAAAACAGGTATCAGGGGTGCCTGGGTGGCTCAGTTGGTTAAGCGACTGCCTTCGGCTCAGGTCATGATCCTGGAGACCCGGGATCGAGTCCCACATTGGGATCCCTGCTCTGCAGGAAGCCTGCTTCTTCCTCTCTCACTCCCCCTGCTTGTGTTCCCTCTCTGGCTGTGTTTCTCTCTGTCAAATAAATAAAATCTTTAAAAAAAAAAAAAGACAGGTAATAAATATTTTAGGCTTTGTGGGCTTTGTCACAACTACTCAACTCTGCCCTTTGAGCAGGGAAGCAGCTAGAGAAAATACATAAATGAAGAGGCATGGCTATACCAATAAAACTTTATACATAGAAGCAGACAACTGTCCATATTTAGCTCATAGACTGTAGTCTACTGTCCCTCGCTCTACATGGTAAAGCTACCCTCAAGCAGCCACTCCTGAGTTGGTAAAGACTCTGGTCTTGAACCCCAGTCCTACCCAGTCATATCCATGCAAAGTCACAAATCAGGTATTTATATTTGGGCCTGGCATGTACTTTATTTAGGAAGTCTCTGATCGATTACAATTAGGAAATGGGTTTTATGAAACTATAGGCTTGCTTACCAATTGGAAGAATATTCTTGTTGTCCTTTATCTTGCTCCCATTCTAACACTAGGAGTCTTAAACTGCTATTGTACAATATCTAAAGTAATGATGATGGGACACAGTAAGTAATGAGAAGAAAAAGCAAATAGTGCAATAAACTGCCCAAAGGCACAAACAATAGACTTTATAGCTATCATTGCCAGTTGGGTCCTCCCCTCCCCAGCCTCAGGTTTATTTACGTACTTTGCATTGTTGAGTTTCTCTTCATCATTGAGGTTCTCCGTCTTCAGAAGGTCATAGTTAATGGAACCTGGTTGAATGGCATCAATGAGATCCAGAACAGGCAGACTTGTGCTAATCTTTGGATCCTGCACAGAGAGAAAGAGTTTCATCAGTATGCCCCCGAGTTACTTCTGTTCAGCTCAAGAGAAGTGGGTGGTTCTCTCTTCTTAAATATGAAAGATACACAGCCTGGTCTGGGAAATGCCAGAGCATTCCACATGCATTTTCAAGTCAACTGCCATTTCTATAGGTAGGGGCGTCACTGACCTCCTAGTGGCTCTGGAAGTGGAGGAAACAGATTACCTACCACCAGGCAGGGAGGCGTTCTCACTCAGTGAATGGAAGGCAGTTTGTAGGCCATCCCGGAACTGACTGGCAGGGATCGTGATGAGGACCCAGCTGGGCAGGAGCTTCAGCAGATGCTCCTTTCTTGGAGCCCTCAGGGAAATAATCGAGTCCGTAGGTCCAAGGAGGCGGTTATGGCAGATGTGTGATTAAATGCAACAAGAGAAACCAGTACCTAATGGTGTCTCCCGGCTTGCCCGAACTTATCACAGATTACCTTTGGGTTACGTCACTTGTCCCCACCAGCCTCAGGTCTAGGCATCTCCTCTCAATGCACAGTGAGTAAAGGGAGTTTCTGAGCTTCAGTGACTTTACTGGTAAGTGGTGGAGCTGGCATCTGAACCTAGGTACACTGACTTAAGATCCTGGGCTCGCTCTTCCCACCCCGCGCTGTAAGGGTTCCCATGCGCTCTTCCCTCTCATCGGCACCTGTGAGTGCATGCATGGAGAGGTGACTGCGGATGGCACTCTGGGCAGAGTCAACACTGCACACCTTGAGGGTCCAAATCCCAATGCATTCTAGTAAGAAACAAGCTACAGGACCCCTGTACGGTGCTGGGTCTCTAGCGTCGGTCCTCTGGAGAGGAGGAATGAATTAATGATATTTTTAAAAAGTGGTCCATTTTTATTTACTCCTCGGTAATGTGAGGACTCTTACAAAATTAAAATCAATATGTAATTGTAATCCAATTTCCAACATTAGCTTGAGCTTCTATCTCCATAGAACCTTTTGAAGAGCTACAAGGGAAGCAAAAAGGGGGGGATCTGAGTTTGGCCTCCTCTCCTACTTTCTGCCCAGAGTCTTATCAAAGTGCTGACAGGCAGAGCTGGCCAGCAACTGGCAGCATTCACAGATGAGGAGGGGACCAGGACTCCTTCCCAAATGGCTAATCAAGAGTGAATTGTGTTCACTGTTTCCTTTCTAGGGTTTCACTTAAAAGGAATGTGGGGCTAATTTGACATTTTTCATGCATGTGTGTGTGTGTGTGTGTGTGTGTGTGTGTGTGTGTGTTTAATCAATTCTATAATGACTTTGTGAGAAGATAGGAGAAAATTAGTCCCAAGCGACACCAGGAGTAAAAGAGCTGTCAGACATTCTCAAGAGTGAGTCCCCACAAGAACACCCCTGAAGCCACAGGGTGACCTAATGGGCTGCAATGGTGGCTGTTTATGGAGAGGATGCACCCCTGGGCTATCAACCTGATCACTGCATGGTAATGGTTCAGTGACCTATAGATACACGCTACTCTGGAACCTGACCTAACAGGTAAAGGCACTCTCTGCTCACTGATGGCTCATCTCCCGCGATTACTAGCTGTAACCTCAATCACTGGAGCTCAGTTTCCTTACCTATAAGATGAAGTAAATAGTAAAGCTGCCTTCACAGTGTCTGTGAAATGACACGAGGCATTACAAACAAGGAGCCCCTGGTTGCTTAGGGCACATTCCATATTGAGAGTGCTCCCAGATTTGGCCCGTTGTCTTCTTTTATAAATAAAGCTTTATTGAAACACAGCCATGCCCATTCATTTATATATTTTCTACAGCTGCTTCCCTGCTACAACAGCAGAGTCTAGTCACTATAACAAAGCCTGTCCTTCCAATTTTTTTTCTTTTTTGTAAAGAACTTGCTCATGCCTCTCACCAGCCTCTGCTCCTGTCTCTGCTCAGTTCTCCAACTGAAGGATAAGCTGGAGGAGAGAGAGAGGTGGCCCTTATCTGTGATAAGCTCACAAGAAGTGGACACTCCTGGTACAGCACAACCCAGAAATACTGTCTACTCTTTCTGGTAGGGTGAAATTTTCTTTTTTTTCCTTAATTTTTTTCTTGATTTTGAAGCAGAAGACTGGATCATGACAAACTGCCTCAGCAAACATGTAATCATATTAATACAAACTCTGAAGGGGTCCCTTCCCATAATTTCTGATCTTTAAACCAGAAAAAAACAAAAAACAAAAAACAAAAAACCACAGTTAAGATGACACAGACATTATGAATCAAGTGTGCAAGTCCCTAGAGGAAAGATCCAGCTAATGCAGGAAAGATGAGTTAAATTTAATAAGGCATAATGCTGTTTTTAATAAAAATGGGATTTGGATACATGTACACAACTGCTTTCCCCCAAAAAATACCACAAGGGAGAGCTTTTAGCATTTTATATTCTATCATTATTAGGATAATAATCTGAATCATGAAGCTGTGTGCATTTAAAAATATTATCATATTTTATGTTACTTTGGAAGAAAAATGCCTAAAATAATGTGTTTAAAATGATGGGTTTTTTAAATTATTACAGGAGAAAGTGACAAGGAATTTGTTAATGAAATGGCCTGTGAACACCAAACAATAATGGGTCATTCAAGCAAAACCAAAATTGGAGGGGGAGCCTCAGACATCTCACACTGAAGGTCACTTTAAAGTAGAGGGAAAACAATAAAGATAAGCACAAAATGGAAGTGGCCGTGAGCAGTAGACTATGACTTTTACCTTGAAACTGGAGATGGATGAACTTTTTGATGCTTCCTTCAATGTTTCATTCACCCAGTTGACAATAATGTCATCATTGACCTTCTGCCCGCCTCCAATTTCTTCAAGAATATTCAGCGTGTACCTGAACAAAATCAAGAATGATTTCCGGGAAAAAGTCGCTAGGGAATTCAATAACACAGAAAGTAGCCACAGTAGAAATGTGCTTTTCTTTCTAGGCCCACCTCAGAAGATAGCCTGGACACCATTATGTTTGTGGGAAAAATAAAATAAAAACAAGACACTATTTCCTTTTAGAATATAATTTAAAATGTAGCTTTGTGGTTATTATCATGAGATGCAGAACAAATACATTCTTCTAAGCATTGTCATTGCTCTGGGTAGGAAGGGAAAGCAGAAGAGAGGGAAAGGAAAAAGGATTCAAACCAGTGACACTTTTCTTAAAGGAACCATAAAAATGGAGGGACAAGTTAATGTTAGAAAAACCCAAAGGGCCAACATAATGAAGGAAAAATATTAAAGAGTTTCCTTCTTATACCATATAAGTAGAAATATTAGGAATACACAGACCAAAGTTAATCTTTAGTCCAAGCATAAGAATCACCTTAGATGCATACTGTTATGAGAACTGGGTTTTGGGGGGAAAGATTTAAAAGACAATTCAAGTTCTAGTAAATCAGAATAGAGTGGTAGGTGCAATAAACAGAACAACTTTCTCCCAGGGAAATCAAGGAGAAAGTCAAGAGGAGAAATGCTTAGTCTGGGCTCAGAGATGAGACCAAAGGCTAAGGAATTAATGGGTATGAATGGGATAAGGCTCAAGTAGATTGTACAAATAATTCTACCCTGGAAAAAGGCCCTAGTTTTGATCAGTTCATAGATATGGTATTTTATGGCATCACTGGCTTCTTGTTTCCCGAAAAGTAAGCATGGGTATTGAGTTATGAGCATTTTCCATAACAATGAAGCATTTCTGCCCGGTGAATGTGGTAGGAAAAGGCAGGTAAGTGGCACGCTTGATCCGTCATGTCTACATACTGCCTCATGGGACAAATGGAGTTTGATCTGCTAGAGGTTGCACTTATCTCAGGGGTGAATTCTCGCTTCCCTTTGTCAGGATGCCCATACTGCTTTGTTGACAGTGTAGGGGCCAAGGGCATAAAGATTATTTTGAGTTAAAAGCAATCAAAACCCAGCAGATTCAGAAAAAGCTCTTTACCTCCCTCCAGACATGCAGAAAAGAATTTGGATGGAGGACCTGATCCAGAAAGAGAGCTATCAACATAGATAATTGCATTATACTATGTAGGAGGTATGGTAGACAGGGAGGAACCTAGCAAGGCATGTTGGATCAAAGTCCTCTATGTACCAGATTTCTGAGTGTCCCACCAAACGTCCATTTACCAAATATTTTCTCTTTTCATCTTCCTGTGAATTACATTTCTTTCCTTTGAAGTCCCAGACCTCGACCCCTTCTCCTTAATCCAGAATGATATCACCTTCATTTGGCCTGACCATCTTTGGAATTTCCATGTCTGTGTGGATTCCTGTTCATACAAAATTAAATTTGATTTTCTCCTATTAATCTGTCTCAGGTCAATTTGATTCTTATGCTGGCTAGAAGGACCCTGAAAGGCAGAGGAAATTTTTCCTCCCTGACAGCACTCTCAAGTGGACAGAAGCTAGGGAAGGAACCAGTATACACAGGTTCACCCCGATACAAAATATCTATGCAAACAAAAACCCATGGAGCAACAGGGAAACTGAGAGACATACAGAAAATCACGGAGGCAGCTAGCTGCATTCAGGGGTCTGAGTATGGTCCCTCATGGTGGCACAGAGTTCTGCTGAGTACAAAATTGCCCTTCCCCCACCTCAAGGGAGGAATCATATACCTGCCTATAAGCACAATGGTAAAAACAAAGAGAAGAAAGGATAGAATTAGTTTGGAGTCTCAACTCTGAAAACTCTGCTGAGCACTCACGGTAGCTTCAATATTTTAAACAAAAATTCATTTGGCCCATATCTACCTAGGATTAATCACTTTACACCATCAAACATGTTTGGGGGCCAGCAGTGTTTTTATTGACCTCCAGACAGGATCCCAGTACAGCCTCCCTGGTGCTTGCACACTGCGCTGTGCTGAGAAACCGTCTTTCACAGTGAGAGGGTGTCATGAGCCCTAGCTTCAGCCAGCGCGCAATTCAATAAAAGAGGATGAATGAGGGGCGCATGCTTGGGGCGGGAGGGGCGGCGATTATTACTTGCTTGCCTTCCTGCCTTCCAATGCTTGTGTGATTTATTTAACATTTGACCCAGAGGGACAAACCGTGGTGTTTTGTTTTGCAAGAACCTAGCCCAAATTCACTGTCCACAACCTGCCTGATCCGAGGTGAAGCCGCATCTGCCTGCCTCTTTGTTCTGGAGGCTGATGCTGTCTGCCAGCAGTTTACTTCCTTCCAGCTTTTGTCTCCAAATTTATACATATGCTGTTTGCCAGCTTTCTAATCTGAGAATGAATTCCAGGCTCCTGAAGGGGAAAGGGAGGTTTAAGTATGCGTCTCTCCTTTGTTCTTAGGGGGGAAAACGACATGCCATTTATTGTCCAGATAAATGGCCAAATTAGCACATCTGTGCGATCCAGTGAAATAAATTCCAGCTAGAACTAGCTCTAAATTTAATAGATTTGTTAATGTGTGGCACAGGGAAAAAAAGATTCCCTCTGGTGGCATTTACGTAATTATCAGTCATTCCATTGCCTTCAACAGTAATGTATTTCTCTGTCCACTTTCTTTTATGCACTATTCTTGAGTAAGCCCTCATGATAAATGTGACTTATTAGCCAGGTGGGGACAGTGGCTGCAGTCTAGACCTTATCATATATACCCCAGCCATCAAGTAGAACACTGGGCCATGTTTCTATAAGATACACAGAACAGAGATGATGTTACAAAGATTTTCAGGTAGTATGAAATTCAAAATGGCAGAGAGTTGGCCTGAGGTTTGTTTGTTTGTTTGTTTGTTTTAATCATTAAAAGAGAACTTCCTTCCAGGTAGAAAACAAATTAAGTCATAGGAACATAGGTTCCAATAAAGGGATGTAAGATTTCTGCCTAGTCAAGGCCACCAGGACGGAGAAAAAAGAGTGAAGCATTTAAAAGTAAATGTTAAGGTTTGCTATCTTAAATTCTCCCCAAGTTCATGCTTTTGCACCAAAAATTGTTTACTTTTCTTATATTTTCTATTTATATATCACATTCTACCTTGTTCAAATAACATTGCCACATGGCTGTCACATTAATCAATTCAAACCTAACAGGTATCTAAAATTATCTCATGAACAACTAGCAGGAAATTTTGCTTCTAGCCATGGTACGATAATAAGGACAAGCCTTCCTCTTCTGCCTTAAACACCCAAACACAATGAAAAACAAATGAAACAATGGTGCTCAGATGCTAGAAAAAGTAAGCACAAAACAGTGGTCTCTGAAAGAAGGAAAGCAAACCTGGTGAACCCTAAGATTGTCCCAGCTCATCGTGTGAAGAGTTTCCAGGCTGCAGTGCAGAGGGGAGAACCCACGAAGAGCCAGCAGTCCCCGAGCTGACAGGACATGATTCCGAACTCAGAGAAGCCAAGGTGCCTGGAATTTGTGGAGCAGAATACTAGAGAGGAGAGAGCTGCCTGGAGAGGAAAGAGCCATCTAGAAAGAAAGCTTCAGATATCTTCAGAGGGTCTGCCATAAGTCTTTAGCTGGGTATTACTCAGTGCATGTGTGTGAGCAAACTACCAGAGACTGGGACAAGAACTGTCAGAAATGCATGGGCAGAATGACTCTCAGAACACACACAGCCCTGGAAGTAATTTGGTCCCCACCAGTCAGAGTGGAAAAACCTCATGATACCTGGAACATCAAGTTGAGTACTCTGAGGAGATTATCTCAGCATCGAGAGACAAAACTAGCTCAAGACTAATTAAACTTTCAATAAGCCCCCCAAGGAGCAGACTGTGTTTAAGTAACTTAACTGCATCTCAGGACAAAACTCAAGAATATTTAAAGGAATACAGAAGTATCGGCACACTGCAAGGTGAAATTCACAATGCCTCACATACAATAAAAAGTTAGCAGGCATGCAAAGAAGCAGTGAAATATGACCCATAGTGAGAGTAAAAATCAAGTAATAAGAAGCAGATCAAGAAATAACATCTACTATAATTATATTTGGTATATTCGAGCAGGTAGAGGAAAGAGACACTGGGGATGCTGAAAAGACCCGGCTCAAATTTTTATACATGAAAACTATAATCTCTGAAATTTAAAATACACACACACACACACACACACACACACACACACACACACACTGGATGGAGTTAATATAAGATTAGACAATCCAGAAGAAGAGATTAGTGAATTAGCAGACAAAGCAATAGAAATTAATCCAAATGAAACATGGACAGGAAAATGAAAGAGGGAGAAAAATGAACAGAGTGTCAATGAACCTTGGGACAGCTTCAAAATGACCTGGAGTCCCCCCAAAACAAACTGGGGTGGGTGCTATAGAAATATATTTGAGAAAATAAAGACCAAAAGTTTTCCACATTTGATGAACACTACAATCCCTCAAATTCAAGTTTAACAAGCCTCAAGCATGAGAAAGATCAAAGCCCATTATAATCTACCTGCTTAAAAACTGTGATAAAGAGAAAATCCAAAAATAAGCCAGAGGAAAAAAAACATTATATGCCAAGGAATGAAGTTAAGAGTAACAACAGACTTATCATTGGAAGCAATGAAGCCAGAAGGCAAAGAACCCTATCTTGAAAAAATTGTAAGAAAAAAAAAACTACTGATCTAGAATTCCATGGTCAGAGAAAATATCTTTCAAAAATGAAAAACGAAATAAAGACTTTTTTGGACATCTAAAAGCTGAAATGCTTCCTCCCCAGCAGATCTACACTGTTAGACATATTTCAGATAGAAGGCAAATGAGAGTAGATGGGAATCTGGATCTACACCATGGAAAGGGAAGCCAGAAATGGCAATTGGGTAAGGATAGTGCACATTTTCCCCTTATTTAGAAAGCCTCTTTAAAAGATAATTAACTGTTATTTACATGAATCTAAAAATAAAATGTTGGAAAAAGATATGTCATGCTAAAATTAATCAAGAGAAAGTGGGAGTGGCTATATTAACATCAGAAAAGGTAGATTTCAAAGAAAATGTTATCAGGAATAAAGAGGGTCACAACACAATGAAAACAGGGTGATTCATTAAGAGGACAAAACCATCAAAAATGTTTAGGAATCTAATAAAAAAGTTTCAAGATACCTGAAAGAAAACTTAAAGACCTGAAAGGAAAAAAAAAAAATAACAGGAAAATTTAAAAAGCACTCCTTTGGTTACAAGTGTAGCTTAAAATATCATTTTGCTGGTTTAAATCACATTCCTGAACATTTGCTAGTATTTTTCCAGGTCAATAATATACTCAATAAAAAGTCATTTCCCTGGGTTATGTTACCTTCTCATTAACTGCCAAATCAAGGCTAATGTTAGAGTGCGGTTTCCTTCATTGAGATCTTGTCCCCCGATGCCAACTAGGGAGAACTTAGCTTGATTCTTCCCCAACTCCACTGCATAGTTACAATTTTCAAGCTGTTAATGGGCAAGAAGAAAAAAAATTTTAATGTCATCACCTCTATGATGACAAATACAGGATAATAAAAATAAAGACATAAAATGAAATAAGTATTGTCAGACTGGATAATCTCTCAAGTCTTGCCTGGTTCTGCAGTGCGAGGATTCTAAACTATTTGTCAAAGAACTTCCCTTTTCCTTCTTATTTGTCTTTGGTTTTGTTTTTAAATAGAACCCCTCACTTCCACCAAAATATATTCATAGTGTGCTCTAAGTGCGAAACCAAAATGAATTCATTATTACGAACGCTGTCATGGCTTTGCACACTCCAGAAACAGAGGGCCGTGCTCAGTATGTGCCCATGATATCCCTAAAACAGCTGAATGCATGGAGATTGTCATGGGAAATCTGGATTCTCCATCTACCTGCACATAATGGGCTAACACGTGGGACAGGGAGGTATTCCCATGGCTACGCTTGGATCATAAAGAGCCAAAGAGACAAGGAATGGTGAGAAATACGTGAGCCAACACCACCGCTGTTTTACAAAACAATGTGTTCCCACTGTGTTGACATTAGACAAACTATTGATGCAACTCCAACTGTCGGTCCAAAGCTCTAATTCTTTAGGAAATTAGAATAAGCACCCTGCTGGTGGAGGAGTGACCCTGGAGCTCTGCATGCCGTAATTACCTTAATTAGAATTTTTACATCATAATGTTTACAGACATCCAACATGGAATTATAAATAAGTAATCACTGAAATAATGGACTCGCTTTAATGAAACCATTCGGGCTTCTGATTATTGTGCTATAATCTAATCCCTGGATAAACATTACTTATCTAGGGTTGGCCTCCTAAGAAAGTATTCACAGTCTGCGCTTGTCAGCTTGAGGCTTCACCGGCCTGTGGGAACACCGGGAGAGCCACTGCTTACCTTCTTCATGTTGCCGCCCAGCTTGGGGTATGGGGGTTTATTCACTCTATTCCACTCAACAGGAACTTTAATCTTTTCATACAGCTGGAAGATGACCAGGGCATCTGATAAGTCACTGGACAAAAACAAACACAAAAGAATTCTCAGATAGCCACCATGGGCAGGCCCTTCCTTCTGTATTGGCGCAAGGAACGTTTGCAGCAACTCAATAGACTTGGTATTAGTAGCTGCATCTTTAGAGGTGAAGAAACTCTGACTCCGAGAAACTGGAGAAGTTTTCAAGGTCTCTCCCGGCTGTGACTTCCCATGCCCCTAGAGCTGGAGCTCACTGCCTCCAGGAAAAAAAATATGGCTCTAACAAATGGCATAGGAGACATGTCACCAGAAACTCAACATTTTTTTGTTTTGCCTGCTTACGGAGCAGATTGCAGGCTTATAAGGTTTAGGAAATCTGTCCTTTGGCTGGGTCAGAATTTTGTACTGAACACACAGCAAAGACGGTGTATGGAAGCGAGTTACTCAGCTCAAGAACCAAGACCTGAAGCTCCATTTGGCACTAGCCCCCTGCTCATCAAGGTACACACGTGTGACGAGAACGGCCCACCACAGAGATACCTGAAATCCTGGGGATCTTGATGTCTCCCGTTAAAGGTGAGTCCCCACATGTTCTTACCTGTACAAGTGATTGACTCGAGGGTTAACGCCCAGGGAATTCATCCAGTTCCTAAACGTCCGCTCTTCTCTCGTCTCACCTAAATTAACGAAGACCCATTATCTTCTAGGCCCCTAGAAAATGTGCCTTTTTTTATGATCAACATTTAACTAAAGAGGCTACTAAACTAAAAACTGAATCTAGAATGAAAAAACTTAATTCAATAAACCTTAACAGATTTGGATGAAGATTGCCATTTTGTGTTTGTTTTTTCTTCTCTAGTCCAATTCAGCGAGTGTTTCTTTTCTTTTCTTTTTTTTTTAAGATTTTTATTTATTTACTTGATAGAGAGAAACAGAGCCAGAGGAGGAACACAAGGAGGGGGAGTGAGAGAGGGAGAAGCAGGCTTCCCACTGAGCAGGGAGCGTGATGTGGGGCTTGATCCCAGGTCTCCGGGATCATGACGTGAGCTGAAGGCAGACACTTAACCAACTGAGCCACTCAGGCGCCTCACAGCGAGTGTTTCTTTAGCATCTATGAGTAGGCAGAGGCGCCTGCGTGGGGAAGCAGTTCAGAGTTGGCCCCTAAAAGTTTACATTCTTTCTGGAAAAACAAGACTTTTAGGCATCGAAGAGAGATCATGCAAACCCTGGGGCTAATACATGACGTAAACATATTTGCTATTTGAGTTGAAATAAGAGAGAGAACAGTTTGGGAGGGCGTGGAGTTTGAGCTTCGCCTTATGTATAGGGCTAGGAAAGCCTGGGCCGGAAGGAAGGAGAAGGAGAGGACTCGAGGGACTAGAAAGTAGCGGGAGGAGGAGACAGCGAACACAGGGGCATAAAGGTCTGTATTAAAACCATCAGGAACTCATTTTTCAAGGACCTGTGATACACAGAGATAAGGCTGCCTGGTGGCTACAACCAGAACTGGAGTTCTCTAAGTGCCAACCACCAGATATGGGTTGATGTTTTAGGCAATGCTAGTCATTATAGGTTCCTTTTTTATTAGGACAATAAATTCTTGAGCAAGGCAGAGATACGATGAAGGCAGTAGTGGGGTATGCTTGGAAGCAGTGTGCAAAATTGCTGAAAGGCAAAATGCACTTAAATTAAACATGCAGAGGGAATGGTGTGTCCCACCGCATATGGACACACTCAAATGCTTGATAAATGGAGGAACAGGCCCCCAAGACCTACTGAAATGGTTGCTGTATGGTTTAATAAGAGTCCAGAAAGCAGTAAGGAAAAATTAACAATGTAAAAGTCATTCTGCAGGAAGAACTAATTAGTATTTACTAATTCAGCAGATTTAGGGGTGAAGAAGAGGAAAATATCCAAGTGGGACCCTGGGTTCTGGTGACTGAAGAAAAAAAATGGTACGATGAATGAAAATGGAGAGATTCTAAAGGAGATGGGTGAGAGGCAGGGAGGGTAGAAAGGCACCGCAGGGAGGAGAAATGATCAATTCTGTTTTGTATATGCTGAATTTCAAGTGATAGCAAAAGAACCGAATGGGGATGTTCTAGAGGCAGCTGGAACGGGGTGATTAGAGGGCTTGATGTATATACTTAGTCGACAAAATGCCTGGACCCCTGACCACAATTTATCAAATGATACAAATGTTGCAGCACTGTTGGATATAGATGAATTTTTGTAGTTCCAGCTTGGGTAAAGCATTGCAGGAAAAAAAAGATCAATCAATACTTTAAATCTGGATTTCCTTTCTTTATTCTTATTCATTTAACACTAATTTTGTCTTGATTTTTTTTTTTTGTCTCAACATTGAAACTAATTCATGATGGAAAAAAGAATGACCTGGCAATAGCTACATGCTTTTCATCCAATGTTAGGGCTCAAACCCCCAAGATACAACTGTCAGGGATTCTGCCTCAAAACTTAACTGTTCCACCCCACCTCCCAAATCCAAATTAAAGAAACAAACGAAAACCTCACTAAGCACCTCTTGGCATTAAGTTAAATATTTAGATGATGAGTGGCTGCAATCTCCTGTGTAAGGAATTAACACTCACTCCATTAAGTACATAAATTAGGCTTTGGGAACTTGGGATTTATTTCACCCAATAATTAAATGCATTGTCTTCCCTAAAACATTTAATTCCAATAATGGATGAAGCTTATGTATAATGGATGTGATATAATGGTATTTGATTATTCCTGCTTGGCTGTAATTGACTTGATTAATCTATTTATTCTCTTTGTTATATATCAGAGAATTGATGACCTGTTTGCAAATCTTCCCCAGTGTGTAAGGGATTTATATTTGCCTAGCAGGTCATTTCAAACTGCCTTTGAATGTGAATGCTTTCCCAAACCTCTAAGCAATGGGTTTCCAGTTACCTTCAAGAGCCCCCCAGTCGATGTCCTGGTTCTCAGGTTTGTGCAGGGCAGGGTATCTGTTAAAGAGGTTAGCAATGAAAGCCAAGTTCAACTTGGGGTTCCCTCGGACAACATCTGTGGCTGTGACAAATTGCCGGCAGCCCAGCCTCTCCGCCTGCTGCAGCATGCATTCTGCCCTCTGGATATCATCCTTCTCCTGCAAGGGAAAAGGCCAAGGGTGGGTCAAGGCTGTCCATGCAGAAAGCAGGCAGGGGGAACATGAACAAGAAATGGGAATGTTATGAACACCCTTGGTGCTTAACCTCGGACTGACACTTCATCATAGCAACATATGACTACTTCTATTTGCCTGAACTAAAATCAGCAAGTAAAAAGTATTTCAGAAATTGAGAAACTGAGTCTCTCATCTCTCTACAGAACTATGTCAAATGAATGCTTGGTTGTCCTGTTCTGAAAGAGATTCAGTAGATTCTATAACTTATTTAAGTGGATCTAACTATCTTCGATAATGAAGTTTCCTTTTTATTATTTGCTTACACAGACTCTGTGCCTACCTACCAAAAGTGTTCATTTATTGTCATAAATAATACTCCTATTGTCAGATCAAAGACATTTACACCTGTCAGTACGAACTCCGGAATCTTAGAGCCACCTTTTCCACTCAGAGCTGCTGTGTCTGCAACTTAGACACAAAGAATGTCCTAAGTTACATGTCCGAGCTACACACGGTCATGATGAATCTAGAGCAGCAATTTGGCTTTTGCAGATTTCAGATTGAGGGCTTGATGTGTTAAAAGTCTATTCAAATAGTTCTGGAGTATCTCCAGTCATTTGTAAGTAGACTCTTATCTGAACATAGAGTTTTGTTGAAATGTGGTGCCCACCATTCTTAAAATGCTTCAAGAGTCTATGACACCACCATTTTTCAGAATCAAAATTTTAAATTTTTAATATAATGCTTTACTAGGTGACACTGCACATGACACATTTCATGAACTTGTCATTTAGGAATGAGTTGACTTTAGCTCATTGGATTTAACTCTAATGATATCAAATGAGGCCCAAGAGTGGATAATACTCTCAAGGTGAGTATTATAAAGTGGTGGCAAAACCAGTTTCAACATTCAGTCACACACTGTGCTGTTTTCAAGAACCCTCAAACCAGACACTTCCAAGAACTCGCACAATCCTACCTAGTCCTTTCCTCCTAGAAACCCCCTCCATGAGGTAGGTTGTGCTTGGGTGAATGTTGGAGCCACTCTGGGTTTAAATCTGTTCTATGCCATGGCTCTATGGCCATGAGAAGACTACTAGCCGCTCTGACCTTCAGCTTTCCCAACTATCAAATTGTTATTAACACTTAGCTTAGTGATATTTGCGAGGATTAGAGGCCGTGCATGTAATGCGCCGAGCACAGTAGCCGGCACACTGTACCAACTGCTGGGCTGTTGTCTTCCTATTATTACCAGAGGAAGAAAACCCCAGCCTTGGATCCAATAGCTCCCAATAATCCCCCCTATAATTAATCCATCTGACACTCCGTTTTTTCATTGATCAAGGGAGAATTTACTTATTTGTATAAATATCCCACTGATTTCCAGAAATAATACTTGGGTGCCTAAAAATAAGCATAATAATACCTCTTGATCTCCTTGAGTCTCTTAAATGATGAGACATACAGACGTGCCTAGCATGGTGTGTGGCATTTGAGTGGTGTTAGTTTCTTACTTTCCTTAGTGTCTGTTTTCAGAGGCGATTTCCCACAATTATCAGCCCAAATCATTAACAGTTGTTAACAGTTTTAACAGGGCTTTAAGGAGACATAGGGACTCAGGGAACCCCGGAGTCAGGGTCATGCGGGGCCACAGAACTGTCGACATGAGGACAGCATCACATTCTCTAAACACAACGTGGGACATGGCCTTACCCTTAGTCCTGACATATCAATAACAATAGCAGGAATACCTTCTTCATCTCCTTTTGGAGCCACCTGCTCAAGCAGGTGGTAATAAGCTTTTGAGTCCTGTGAGAAATGAAGAAATTACAATTTCAAAACAGCACAGCTAATCACATACTTAGCACAACAATAATTTCCCCAAAGCACACATACTATATTTCTTATTTGACTGTCATTCAAGAATGCAACTTAATTAACAAAGCTGGAAGCATTCGCTCATTTGAATTTTCTATTTTTCTGGTTACCAACGTATTGTACTGGACTTTCTTTTTCAAAGGAGTCTAAGAAATATAGGAGATACACAAAAGGCAACCCAAAGAAGCAAATGCTATTCTGTTGTTCTTAGGGGAGAAAAATAATTTATTTGTAGGTATTAAATTGTATACAGGAAAATATATATACCTTTATATTGCTGTAGAAGTCAGTCAGCTAAGGTTTAATTTTAAAAAAAAGTGACAGAAAAAGGAAGCAGAAGTTTAAAGCAGAGTTTAAAAATACATTTATATGGACAATCAGCAAAAGAAAAAATAAGGATTTCAAACACAGAACGCTGAAGCAGTAATAAGCAATCTTTATCTAATAGGAGATATTAAGATGACAAACACATTTAATGTTCATCAAGCACATTTAAAAATCATCAATTTCCAACCCTGGAAAGAAAGGGTTAAATTTGGTGATAGCAGACTAGATACGACATTGAAATCTCATGTTTTCCTAGATTTACAAATATACTTATTGATGAAAAGAATTTGCAGAATCCTAGTCTTAGAATGATAAATTTATGCCCATTCAGTAAAAGCATACGATAACCAGGTAAGTAATTTAAATAATTTAAAAGCATCTTAATTTCTCCTAAAGACTGAAAAATCAGCTGTTGCTCTTTTTGTTTTTAAAACTGGGTGGCGCCTGGGGACAGCAGAGGTAGGTTCCCCATTTGTGACATTAGAGACATTAGAGCAAGAGAAAGCCCGCCACTGATGTTGCACCTGGGGGAAACTGATTTCCACCTCCCCCTTCCACCCTCCCCTTCTCTTACTTTTCACTGTAGCTATTTTGAAGTCAGTGAAAGTTCTATGCAGGTGTCGGGCACAAATCAAATCTGCCTACCAGTGTAGCACCTGCTTAGCTTTGCTAAGTCCCCTCTCATTTTATCTGATCCTAATAGACCCTTCTCAGTCCCTGGAGGGTGGGTGTTCTCCCCACGTTTGCTGACTCGGTGGGATTTCAGGGCACCTCCCAAAGCTGCCAGATACTCAGACACACGGCACAGCACAACACTGACCTTGGGCAGGTGCAGCTGACCCCTGGTGACAGCCACCCCCCCCCCCATCTCTGCTCAGCTTTTTAGGGATGAGAAATCGGATAAATGTATGGCTCAGACGAAGCAGTTAAAAAGCTTGGTTAAAAAGCTTGAAACTTTTGGCTGAAACAGGTACAGAGCTTGACTGTTGGGCACCAAGGAAGATAGTGCTGCTGTCCAGCTCCCGTTAAACCCCCACTGGGTTGGTGGTGCCCCGCCATCAATAACCAGTGGCATTTGGCATTATTAGCTTAGGTGCTAAGGGATGGGGGACCTTCCATCCAGAAGCTTCTGTCTAGCTCCATGCCTGGTGGCCACTGAGTCCTTTTCAGTGGGAAGGTGTCACTCAAAGGCAAAGCAGCATGGGGGACTCTTGATGAATCATGTGACCTTTCCTCTGGCTCTTTCTCTTTGGAGAAGATTTCTTTAACTTTCAAGAAAGTGGAACCCAAAATGTTTTTCTCATGCTGCCTCCCAGCATCTCACACCGCTTCCTTAAGCTCCTTCTGTCTCGGCCCACCTGTCCTTAGTGCCAACAGCTGTCTTTCACTGGGACATGAAACTTTTCACCAACTGGAAAACCCCCGGGGTATGCTTCCCTCAGCCTTTCTCCCTTTGGATCTCTGCTCTAGGACTGCCTGCCCTTCCACCTGTCCTGGGGGGACATTCTCATTGCAGACGGTTTCCAGAATCATTATCTTTTAAAAAGCACTCTGCTTTCTACAGATGAAAACCTTTCAAGAATTTCCCCGGCTGTTTCAGAGAGGCAGTATGCCTGGCGCTCATGTACGAGGAACTTGGAGGCTGATGGCTGGGCTTGAATCCTGACCCCGTTCCCCAGCGATGTGAACCTGAACAAAGTACATAAATGCTCTTCTACCTCAGTTTCCTTCTCTGCAAAATGGGAAAACAATAATCTTTATCACAAAGGTTTATTGTGAGGATTAAATGAGCCCCTACACGTGGAAAGCAGCTAGAACAGTGCCTGGAAAGCAGTGGATGCTGTGCTTGGTCTTCTTCGTGTCATCAGAGGACGAATCCTCATTTCGTTTTTTAAAGATTCCCATCTAATGCTCCCAGTAGATGTTCCCTGATTTTGGATAAAATCAGAAGGACATCCTGGCCCTACACACACCCTCTTCTTTGAAAAGCAGTCTGACTTCTTGCCCTTCCTCCCTCTACTTGCGGATGCTGTAAGTCCAGAGGAGACCCACCTCCCTTCGGTGCTGCGGTCAGATGGGCGCGGGGCTCACAGCCAAGCAGCTCCCACAGCCCAGCCACTCTCTAAGGAACTCTAGAGCTCCTGAAGTGAGGGAGCTGAGCCTTTGCCTCTTTTCTTCAGGGACGCCCGGGTCCCCCCTCTCTGCTGCAGCTCCAGTTCAGGGCACTGAATGTGCCTCCTACCTTGATGTCGGTACTGAAGTTGCTGATTTTGCCGCAGCCCGAGTTCTCCAGGTGGTAATTAGCCCACCTCAGCAGGAGCTCCTCGGGGGAGAGCTTCATCAAGTCCTCCAGACTCTCCCCTTCTCTCAAAAGGGCAATCAGAGCTGAAGGAGGACAAAAGCCAAAGAAGAATAAATGCAGGGGATAGCTGAAGGGCTTCGTTAGAGCTGCAACTGAGCTCTGCTGGAAAGCTGACCCAGCAATGTTGTTCCTCAGGGGTACGGGTCCTTACAGCCCTCCCCACGGAACCCTCATGTTTCAGGCAGGGAAGACAAGTCACCAGCGAATCTCAGGGCTGTGCCTAAGAAGACCTTGGCAGAGCCAGAAATAACTAAGACTAGCACGGTCAGAATGTTCCACCAGGTCTGTCAGACCACATTTCACCATATGACAACTGTTCCGCTTTTAAGAGATCAATTTTGTAATAATGACAATTGTCTTCTTGTCTGTTCCCATAGGTGTCTTATATTTCAAATGCTTACTTGCATAATGATAGCATCTCAAAAAGTGTAATCAACTCTTTCCTCTATTTTTCCCAGCTGAATAAATATGTTTTGCTTGAGGTTTAAATTTAGTTGGGCTCATAATTTGTAAATCAATTTTTTCTTTCTCGCAGGTTCTAAGCTTCCTACTTGCTTTTTCTCCTCTATATTATGTTTAATATATATTGGTTTTAAAATGGCAGCCCAGGGTTCTTCACTGGTTATTGAAATAGAAATTAATAGAAATTAAGTAGAAATAGAAATTAATAGAAATTAAATGGCAATCCAGGGTTCTTCACTGGTTATTGAAATAGAAATTGATAGAAATTAAATACAAACAGAAATTAATAGAAATTACATAGAAATAGAAATAGAAATTAAAAAGTATGTTTAAAGATTAGAATTTAGCTACGAACTGCATATTGGTGGGCTCTGTCCTGGAAAGCTAAACGGTAACCCTGTTTTTTGTATGATTTGTTTCAGGATCTACTCCTTTTGTCTGAACAAAGGGCTGCAACTGTTTAAAAGAAGAGAAGATGCCAAAAGCCCAAGAGTAAGATTGGTAGCTACAATATTTAGTTGTGAACTTTGAAACCCTACATGTAATCTTCCATAGTCTTAGTAAGAAATAGATCAACTTTGCCCTAACCTGATGCTATCACTTCAGTATATGAATATGAACTGCTTCATCAAATACAAGTTAGGAACCTATTTGTTACAGAGTATCTAGAGGCAAAGCTAACCCAGAAAAGCTCTTGAGGTTAGAGCCCAGACAGCTAGACTGAGCTCTAGGTTCTAAACAAGCATTATGATTACTTTGTGGTCTTAAAAAGCTTTTGCTCTGCCATTTTAAAAACTCTGGTCAGAGTGGATAGAAACCATTACATTAATGCAACAGATTCGATGTAACTGTAGTTTTCAAGACTTGAGGATTCTGAGCTTGACAACTCAGGATGTCTTCCCCCTACAGCCCCCAACACACACATTAATCAAAAGCCAAGCCACTCAACCCACTCAGCACCCATGGCTTTGTTCATACCTTCATTTCTACTGAGTTCGATGTCAGCAAACAATCCAATCTTGATGACTTGCCACAAAAGTCCCAGGACCAGGTAAGGCTTCCCCTCCTTTAAGTCCTCAGCCCCGATGTTAACCACGTGGCATCCAATGGCTGAGGCAGAATTCAGAGCCAGGTTCAAATTCTCCTGGGGGTGAAAAAGTGTACCAATGTTGTTTTTGACTTTGCAGATATCAAATAAGGATTCCTGGATGACAGCAACGCTTTGCTTCTGGGAAGTGCACAGGTCTAGAGGCATGGTCTTCACTAAATTTTCACATTGAGAAAAAGCAGTGAGTAACAACTGAAAGAAAAAAATCTGGTAACCCAGATACTGGGCTAATGCCTATTCAATCCAACCAGCACCCTGAGTCGAAAGCCCATCCTGGCCCAGATGAAACCAGTGAGTGTTACAGTTTTCCGCTTTGTCCCACGATGGAGCCTCCATCCCCGTTGGCCAGACCTTTGAGGATCGTCATCTTGTCACTATCATTAACAGCACAACTGTGGATGTAAATCAAGGTCACAAAAAAGAATAACAAAACAGCCTTTTGACTTTCAGACTGGGTATTAAGAGAATGAAAAAGACACAAATTACATTTCTAGAAAAGGCAAGAGTGGTTTTTAATGAGGCAGTTTATTGAGTATCCATGGTATGTAGGGACCTGAAGTGTACACACACCTACACACAAACAGGCACACACGTGCAGAGACTGCGTGTTCTTACCACTAACAACAATATATATGATGTGTACACCACCCATACACGTTGGAATATCGATGACATTTTCAGTCTAGAATCTGTACACTGTTCTTGGGTCCACACCAGAGAACATATTAGAAGCAGTGATGGATAGAAGTTGTTTTCATTGGGCGCCTAGGTGGCTCAGTTGGTTAAGCCACTGCCTTCGGCTCAGGTCATGATCCCGGAGACCTGGGATCGAGCCCCACATCAGGCTCCCTGCTCGGCGGGAAGCCTGCTTCTCCCTCTCTCACTCCCCCTGCTTGTGTTCCCTCTCTGGCTGTGTTTCTCTGTGTCAAATAAATAAATAAAATCTTTATAAAAAAAAAAGTTGTTTTCATGACAAATTAAAAACAAAACTCAGGCCACCAGTAAGTCGGAAAGGGGACTATCAGAAAAGTGGGCTTTTGCCCTAGTGTAGAGCTCAAGTGATGAATGAAAAATATCATTCCTATTTATGGCCGATACTAAAACTCAATGTCAAGATGAAATTTAACATTAAGTGCATTCATAGAGGTTTAATCGTTGTTCTCACTTTGGTTACCACTTCCATTTTAAAAGCACACAGCACTGCTTACAATCAAAGAGCATAATGTATTGTTCATGATTTAAGGAGGGAAATATACTTTCTGAGCAAGAGAACTACAATAGTGTTGAAATACTGGAACATAACACAGAGATACAGCTTACTTACTACGGGTTACTGTTCCAGTTAATCAACTAATTGAAGGCATAAAACCAAGTGATATTTATCACGCTGGTGACTGTGGCCAACGCCACTGTGGGCTGCCCAAGGGCTTCTGTTTGTCACCCCCTCACTTCTTAGAAAGGCTTATCTTTTCAGCTAACACGCTGTGGATTTGGCATCAGCTCCAAGATAAACTGCTAGGGAAATGGAGTTAAAACTTTAGCCAATGTGAATTTTATGTGGCCAAAACGAACAAAGAATGCCCTCCAACTACTAACACCCCACCAACGTTCCCCAGCCCAGGTCCCCTGTTTTTATTAATAAGTATGAGATGAAACAAAATTGTCTCCCTCTGTCCCCATGAGTCATGACGAATCACCGGCCGCAGAGCCTGAGCACCTGGAAAAGGCTGGCTCTGTCTTTCCGGGCTCATTCACTCCAAGCCCAATCTTATAGTTGGGTAGCAGAGAGAAGACGCACCTGAATGGTGAAGGGGGTGAGTTTCTTTTTGTTGATTGTCCTTTCGTCGATCGTGTCTGGCACTGACAGGTTGATCATTTTGCTGAAAAAAGAAACAATTACATTAAAGAAAGTAGGCCTCAGAATAACAGTCCAGTGACACTGAATTTAAAATCTAGCAATACCAACAGCAACTATGACAGCAATACAATCTCGTGATCCAGGGTACAGATATAAAAGCAGCTATGCAATTTTGATTAGATTCAAGCTCTCTACAGGAAATGTTAATGTTCCTGAAGTCACACTAATATATTGAGGCAGGAAAATAAGACCCCATTTTATTCATGCACCTAAGATGCTGCAAAACCATTCCTGGTGTCCTTAGCATATTAGGAAATCCTGGGTAGAAAACCAAGGGAAATCCTCCAGAAGTATTTTACTTTCTCAGCTGTGAGAATTGTATATAAATGACTATATATACACGAATATAATGACTACCTGTACACTTCGGAGCTTATTATATAATGTCTAAATTTCTATCTGACTCCTGGTGGAACTCTATACTGTTAACTAAGTGGATGATAAAATGTTTCATATCTGGGTGTAGTCACTGTTGTATCAGTACGTGAGAAATTTCACCCACTTAAGTGTCTAATACATTGATCAAATGTCTAAAGTAAGCAATTATTTATGAAAAGCTGTTTTTACGCATTTAGCATTGGTTTAACCTCCTGGGGCATCAAAAATAAATTTCCTGAGGTCATTTCCATCTTATTTAAAGAAAGGAAGTTGAAAAAGAAATCCAAAGAACCAACAACAAATTCAAAGAATAGTAAACTTGACTGTGGCTATTTGTTTTTAATCAGAAATCAGCATTAACATTTTTCCTCACAATTTTTTAAGCAGCCACCTTTTTTTGTGGTGTTCTTTAAAGATGCATTGCTATAACTTTGTAGAGTGTGTGTGTATACATATATTTAAACAAAAGATACTTTATTGCAATTCAGGCAAAACAAACTCTTAAGTCATTATTTAAAAAATCTGAAACTGTTGGTGAACTAGAAGCTGTGGGAGATGGCAGGAGGGAGGGGTGACTTTAGCAAGCAGAAGGCAAGCTTGCTCTTGAAAAGCTTATGGTGCAATAGAGACAAAATATATGGATATGAAAAGTTACATAAGGGTCCAAAAGAAGAACACCATAACGGCTCCCAAAGTACCACAAAAAAAGTGCTTTGAGAATCCAGTAACGGGAGAGAACCCTGGGGGACTGGAATAGACCAGAAACTATTAGGGTAAATGGATTTCTGTAGGAGAAGATGCAGAAGGGTATTCTTAAAAAGAAAATTAAAAGGCAAAGCTATCGTTACAGTTATGAGCAGGACGTGTATGGGGAAGAGAAAGTATGGTTGACCCATTCATTTACGCACACAGCCATCACTCAGTAGCCTGGGCTGGGTACCTGGGTCATGGGGGTCCTTGGAGGCAAAATTAGAAGGAGACTGAGGAAGACGATGGAGTGCGTTGATGCCTACCTGAGGAATCAGGACTACATTAAGGAAAAGGTATCCTTTTTAATATCTTTTTTTTTTTGGCAGTTGAAAGTTTTTAAAATGCAATCTCAGGGTGAGCTCTAATAATAAAATACCCAAAACAGAGCAATTCTCCCCAGAGCAGGGAAGAAGGGGTTCTAAGTTTTGTCCATCCATTCTTCCTTCAATTCCAGTGCCCACCGAGATTGGGTCTTTCAAGCCTCTTCACTAAGACCATGTGTGACAGTGGGCTCAGAAGCTGCTAAAGCCAGAGTGCAGAAACATTTCAAAGACACCACCCTGATCGTCTGTATCTTGAGGTCCTTCATAGACAGAAAACATTCCTCTTTTTCCGGGAGTCCTAAGCATTTGCCTTGCATATTTGTATTACCACTCCAAACTCCCTTGGTTTAAAGACTTGCATTGGGTTGGTTCAATTATCGCACTGACATTATCACTCTACTTTCCAAGGTAGGTCACGTTCAGATGAACCAAGTGGCATGTATTCCAAAAATAATTGCTTTGGGCCTTGTACTATTGCATCTTTATCTGTATTTATTTGTCCCTATGCTGCCCACCTCTCTCCTCCAACTAAGTAAGGACAGTTTTTACATTTCTCATTGTAAGTTGCCTTTGAAATTAGTTTTCTTTCCAAGGACCTGCAAGTAAAAATCCAGAAAGCATTTGGGTCCAGCTGAGCACCAGAGGAAGTTGACCTAGGATGAACACAACGAATGGTTGGTATTCCCGAAAATACCAGGAAAACCTTTCGAAACCGAGAAGGAAGTGTTACTTACCAAAGGACAATGCCATCCCCAACAGCACTGAAGAGATCGTTTGTGTTTGGATTCATTGGAATAACATGTCGACAGTCGGGGTCATTCTCCAGGGCTTTATTTATCCAGTTGACGAAGGCATACTTCTCTTCCTCTGCAAGTAAATGATAAAAATGTCTTACTTGCAAAGTGAAAATCTGACATAAACAAAATTATACACAGGGATCTCAGATTGTCATGCCTGGGAGAGACACTGAGATATTACCTTGTCCCTTATCCTATCATCTCACATTTTTTTGACATTAAAAAATCTCAGATGACTTGGGGAATAGGCACAGAATCTCTATTCACTCCAAGTCATAAAATATATGGCAGGCAGATTTAGAAATTATATATATCATATATACCTATCACATATAACTATACATATAAGTAATAAAGATATATTTTATTTATATGTAGATATGATTTAAATAAGAATGTGATTTCATGCTTATAGGATAAAACTCAGGCTCCTTATAACTCAGCCAATTTAAACGTGGGATAATCACAGATAATTCCTACATCTCTGAACTTCTTTATATAATTAAAATGAAATTGCTATGAAATAAAATATCTTGTGATATAACCTTTTTTTTTCCTATCAGTAAAGCTGCCAGTAGTTGATTTTGGAAGTTTTAATAAAACCTCAAGTTATGCATTATAGCCCATGTTTCCCAAATTGTGTGTCACTGATAACAATAGGGTCCCTCAGAAGAATCCTGAGTCACAAAAGTTTGAGAAGCACTGTGTAACACCTCACTGTCTTAAAGATTCATCATGAATATTTATATAATTTCTGTCCTCAAAAGTAAAACATTAAACATTGTCTCCACAATTACAGATCGGACTTAACCATGAACTTATCTTTAAGATCGGCTAATGTTTTGAAGAACTCAGCTTGGGATTTGTTGGACTACCATCCTGTTTGAACTCTTAGTTTCCATTAAGGCTGTTGGAGAGCAGCCTTCAGAAGAAATATACACTTCCTTCCAAATCAGTGAAAACACAATTTTTTTTGGACAGGCCAGTAGGCATTGAGAATAATCACAGAGTTGGGAAGAGATAGAAGCCTAAGGAGTTCATTTTATCCCTAAGATTGACAAAGGAGTTCTGGCAGGCTTAATGTATTCCTTAAAATGCTCTTGAGATTATTTGGTATTGGATTCTACCTAGAATTAGGATTGCCCCTCCTAGTCATGGCCCTGGAACAGACCCACCAACCACAGGACCACAGACAGCAGTCAATGAACTTGCGTTGGCTTCTTTATTTGTACCCCTTAGGTTTGAAAACCAGGTTCAGACTCTGTAACCCCGGAAGGCATAGATCCTTTTCATACGGCTCCATTCCCACCATCCCCTCAGTCTCTCCTCATCCCGGCACCCACCCCACCCCCGCCCCCACGGGGACAGCCTACCTGAATAGGAATGCTGGGTGCCGACACTAGACTGCTCCGACGTGCCACCAATTGCACAGATCCCTTCCTTCTTGTTGATTGCCTTTCTAAAGGTCTTGGCAACCTCTGTGCTTTTTAGACCATGAAAAACCTGCCAAAATGTAACGTACCTTTAGAAACCCAATCTGCGATCAGGGAAACCCAAAGGGAAGAATATGTAATGTTGAAGCAAGGAGGGTGGGAATGTAATTCTGGAAATCTTTGCCATTAAACACCCAGGTTTCAAATGCATCTCCGTGTATTCTGCATTGTACGCACCTTGATAAACTCATCAAAGCTGATCCTCCCATCCTGGTCCAGATCGCCTGTAGCCATCAGGTTTTCCGTGATTTCTCTCACTCTGTACCCAGGCAGAGGCAAGCAAGCAGCCTTGAACAAGTCATTCAGTTCATTGCAGCTGATGTACCCATTGCCATCAGTATCTGCAAGGCAAGTGACCACCTGAAGTTTCAGGGCAATTTGGGTAAAGGATGAAGAGGTCAGGGAAGGTGAGACGGGAGGGGACTTTGCTGGAGAGGCAATCATTCAGGGAGGGGCCACAGCGCGACCACATGCAAGAGTTAGAGTCTCACGAGTTTCCGTGAGAGATGGGCATTAGTGCCACTTTCAACTCCCCCGAGTCATCATGTCACAACAGAGGTTCTGGAAGCAGATCTGAAGAGACTTTCATAGAAACAGATGGGAAAATAAATCACAAGCTTGGAGATACAAAGAAAAACAATGGAATAGTAGAAAAACAAAGGAAACCAAAGAAAGCAGACAAGATAAAAATAGGAGAAAAGCTGCAGGTGTGAAAGGGTCCATTCCATGTTTTGTTGGAGAAAGAAGCACTTTTCTTGAAGTAGACCTTTCAAAATTAAGTTCCCTGGGCTCCTCTGGCCAAGATCACTGTATTCCTTTCATTTGCACCATTTTGCTTATGTTACCATTTCATCAAACCTCTCCTGAAGCTACTTAGTAAAGAGGAGAATTATGAGGCATGAGCGGCCCAGTCTACTCACCAACTTTGGCAAAAGCTTCCCTGAGCTCCATCATTTCTTCGTCGGACACTGATCCTCTGGCCATTTTTATTGCTTTAGGCAACAGAGCTGCAGAAGCAAAAGAATAAGGAATGACTTCTGTGCATTTTAATTCTTAAACTACCACAGTAAGCAGCAATCTCCATTTATTAAATGAAGAAATATCCCTCTGCATTCCTTATGATTTATAACTATCTTTCCAATTTGTAAGAAACTGCCTTATCTTTAGCCCTCCACATGCTGGTCTCCGATTGGCTCTCACCACTTTCTCCTCTCCCTGTGTATACAGACTGTTCCTCACATCAGGAGCTGAAGCTAATTTCTCTCCCCTTGAATCTGGGCTCACCCTGCATCTGCGTTGACAGCTGAGAAGGTAGCAGAAGCCATGTCTGGGACTGGTAACTTCTGGCTCCTTCCTTTCGGGATGCCCATTCTTAGGATGTTCCCTCTTGGAAGTCAAGTTCCGTGCTGTGAGACGTCCAAGCCCCAGTGACTGGGTACTTTGGGTGACAGTCCCTGCTGTGCTCTAGACTGACCGCCAGCATCAACTGCCATGCACTGGAGTAGGTTATTTTATTTTATTTTATATTAAAGATTTTATTTATTTATTTGTCAGAGAGAGAGAGCACAAGCAGGGGAGCAGCAGGCAGAGGGAGAAGGAGAGGAAGAATCAGGCTCCCCACTGAGCAAGGAGACCGATGTGGGGCTTGATCCCGGGACCCTGGGATCATGACCTGAGCCAAAGGCAGCCACTTAACTGACTGAGCCACCCAGGTGTCCCTGGATTTGAGACCTTGGATGTCCACAGTTCCAGTCAAATCACAGAGAGCAGAAAAATCACCCTGTTGTACCCAGTCAACAGAATCAAGAGATATGATAAAACGACTGTTGCTTTAAATCACCAAGTCTTGGAATAGTGTGTTACATGGTAATATACAACTATAACACTTAACTTTCAGATAAATGTCTTTTTTAGAGCTGGTGTCATGTTCACATTGAAAATTCATATTTTTTTTTAAAGATCTCATTTATTTATTTGACAGAGAGAAACACAGCCAGAGAGGGAACACAAGCAGGGGGAGTGAGAGAGGGAGAAGCAGGCCTCCCACCCAGCAGGGAGCCTGATGCGGAGCTCGATCCCTGGTCTCCAGGATCATGACCTGAGCCGAAGGCAGCCGCTTAAGCAACTGAGCCACCCAGGCGTCCCTGAAAACTAATATGTTTGGCCAAGCCAACAGATAACTTTTATAACTTTAAAGGGAGTTTTCAAAGTTCTCTAAATATTTAGAGAAGAAGGAAGGAAACCTGACCCTCTAATAATTCATATATGGGAATCCGAGGGGACTTTTTGGGTGTTCTTTTTTTAGAAATGCTAGTCTTGCTGAGAAACTTAATGCTCACGCTGGAGTTATTCAGCTTTCCCTGTGCTTTATTGCTGTCCCCTAGTGGGTAGAAAAAGAATGACACTGAGAAGGGATTACATTTTCCAGGCCCCGGGCGAATTCCCACCAGAATATTTCAAATCAAAGTTCCACTAAAGTTTACTGGATTTCTTGGTGGGGAAGAGAGGATTGAGTGGTGTGGGAGTGTAGATGGTGGGGTATTTTTTACATAGAATTATAATTTGAGCATTTAATGAAGTTATTGATTTTTAAAACTATATTTGTTGTCGGACATTGTTTTAAAGGAATTTCCTTTTCTGTATATTCACAGCATTCTCTAGGGCTGTGCTTGTTCTCAGTGGAACCACAACCACAGAAAAACAACAGTTTTAACACTTACACCTACAGGCCAAAAATGCCTTATACTCAACCCACCAACGGACTAGTCTGTCACAAACCTATATCAGGGGCTTCAAACTTTTGTTTCCCCCCAAATCCTCTTCAAAAGAAGCTTTACATGTAGATAAAAGAGAACATGGAAAAGGAACAACCCTAAGAGGCTTTGGTTGGAAAATCCCACATGCCACCCCCAACCCCGTTTCCTGTCACCTTATGGGTACCTGTAGGAACTCAAGGGAGCAGGATTTGAAAGTCAGAGAATTAAACATTGTTGCTATTTCCATTACTTCGCAAATATGTTTTATTATCCATAAAATCGTTACTGTTTATCTTATGCATCTAAAAGTTTCACTGGGCTCTCTGAAGGTAAAACTGTGTAGAACTTCATGGTACAATCAGTTATACAGCACAGGGACCCTTGGGGACAGGTAATAGCTAGCTGACTTTCTTTCCATCTTCACTCCCTTTGCTTTTTTATTCTGCCTTTCTCTGTCTCCCTCCTCCCTTTTTTCTTTTTTCATCCTTCCCTTCCCTCCATCCATCCTTCCTCCCCCTTCAATCCAAGCCTTGTCCCCAAAACAACTTGAACCAGGTTACAAAATTACATCCAAACCTAAGGATTAAAGGAATAAAATCATACAATTTTTTTGTTTTTTGTTTTTCTTTTTATATAACTTTATGAAAAGAGATTTTATTTGAGAGAGGAAGAGTGAGTGAGAGAGAGAGAGAGCACGTGCAGGAAGGGAGGGGTGGAGGGAAAGGGAGCAGCAGGATTCCCACTGAGCAGGTAGCCCAATGCCAGGCTTGATCCCAGGGTCCTGGGATCATGAGTTGAGCCAAAGGCAGATGCTTAACCGACTGAGCCACCCAGGTGCCTCAAAATCATGCAATTATTAAAGAGAAATAAGCATGGGCAAAATAAGATGATGGTAAAGCGGAACTTTACTTCTCTAAATCCAGAGTTAAGACTACATTTTGCTAGAAGGAGGCTGAAAATCTAGCTCCAAGTTCTCTAGAAGTTAATGTAAAAAGGAAAACCTCATCAGTTATATAATTCACTCCATCTATCTAAGCCAAACAAAACAATTTTTTTTTTTAGGGCTATAGAACTGAGGTCTGATCGCAGTCCCTTCACGCAGACCTCAAGGACAAGACACTTGTGCTATGCAGTAAACACAAGCTTTGTGTTTATTATAATGTCCCTCAATGAAATCTGATGGCATAAATATATGCATTCCCATTTTGTATATCAGGAAACAGAAGCTCAGAGAAGTTAGGACACATATCTCAGATCACAGAGCTAGGGAGAAGAGCAGCCAGGATTCCAGTTCTCAAGCCTTTCTCTTTACTCAAGCTATCTATTCAGGTTCAATGCCTTCATACTTGTGTTAGACATTCATTTTATCCACTCATTCACTCACTCATCAATTATTCATTAGCCATCTAATATGTATACTCCATGAGACAGAGAGCATTTTAGTTTAGGAAGATCATGCTTTCACGTGTTAGGAGAACAAGTCTTAACTTAGTGTACTGGTTAAGAAATCAGTACATTAACTTTGTACCCTTTACTAAATCCTTGTGAATAATCTGGCCAGGCTCTCCCTATACCTTTATAAATATTCCCTATAGACATGAAAAGAAGGCTCTCCTCCATCCTATTTTAGACCTTTTTATCTTAGATTTTATCTTTGATAAAATCTGGTCTAAAGCCCCCAATTTATTTTAGATTTTATCTTTGATAAAATCTGGTCTAAAGCCCCCAAACTGGCTGGTCTTTCTTGTTTGTTTGTTTTTTAAACATTCTTCTTTTTAAAATATTTTATTTATTTATTGGAGAGAAACACAGCTAGAGAGGGAACACAAGCAAGGGGAGTGAGAGAGGGAGAAGCAGGCTTCCCGCCGAGCAGGGAGCCTGATGTGGGGCTGGATCTGGGGACTTCAGGATCATGACCTGAGCCAAAGGCCGTCGCTTAACCAACTGAGCCACCCAGGAACCCCGTGGTCTTTCTTGTTTTTAAGTGTTAACACTTTTTGGTTCATGGATGTTCATGGGATTACGAGAGAAACTCATCCATTTACAAATATTTTTCTGAATGTCTACTACACCTAGGTACTGCTCTTGGTTTCAGGAGAGGGACATCTACACTGGGCTAGTTACCCTGAAAGCATGAAGCAATGTTAAAGGTATGGCGAGTGAATGGGATCTCCAAGCCTAAACTTAGTCTTATCCTTTGACATAAGAGTTTTAGGTTGTAGAGTACGGTAAGAGACCAGTGAAAAACACAAGTGAAGGTAAAAAGGAGATGACATTTTAAGGGTCAAGAGCAGGGCCAAAGAAGAAATGAAAGAGTTATACTATTAGGTAAGAAAGAAAATCTAAAGATCATGGTACAATGAAAAAGTAGAGAAAATGCTTTTTTTTTTTTTTTAAGATTGTATTTATTTGACAGAGAGAGATCACAAGTAGGCAGAGAGGCAGGCAGAGGGAGAGGAGGAAGCAGGCTCCCCGCTGAGCGGAGATCCCAATGTGGGCCTCAATCCCAGGATCCTGAGATCATGACCTGAGCTGAAGGCAGAGGCTTTAACCCACTTGAGCCACCCAGGCGCCCTAGAGAAAATGTTTTAGCAAAGAAATTGCATGACCCAGTCAAATTAAAGACCTAGAAAGGGGGGTAAAAAGGCATTATTTTAAAACCATGTGATTTTTAAAATCATGGCAAGTAGGTCAAAATGAAAAACCTGAGCATCTGGAAAACTGTAGTTTTCTGAGAAATTTATAAATGGGGAAGATCAACTTGGAGAAGTGAGGCAGCCATCATGTTTTTAAAAAATCTAAAATCCTTCAGCAATTCAAAGCGAAAGGAACATTTATTTGAAAAGGTGAACTGGATGGGGTGCCTGAGTGGCTCAGTTAGTTAAGCACGTGACTCTTGGTTTGGCTCACATCCTGATCTCAGGGTTCCTGCGAGGTGGAGCCCCATGCCCAGTCCCAAGCATCAGGGCTCCAAGCTTAGTGGGGAGTCTGCTAGACCTGTTCTCCCTCCCCCTTCCCCCGGCACTCTTAAATAAATAAATAAATACACACAAACAAACTTTTAAAAGGTGAATTGGAGAAGGAATAGTCAACGGCCCAAGTTACTGTGCTACTGTGTTGCTTTGGGTGTAAGCATGAATCGCTCTCTGGAGAGGGTCTCATTTACTATCAGAATGAGCAGGAAGTCCTGAAAACACAAGCTAACTCCTAGAGGCAGAAGGAACTTAAGAAATAATTTATTACAACGACTTCATTTTACAGATAAGGAAACTAAAGTTTTAATGAGATTAAATGCTTTAATGTCTAGGTACACATTCTCGAAGCAAGGCTGGAGTTTTAAACGTAGTTGCTGGTGAGCAGAGCAGGAAGGGGGTGGAGATACCCTTAAGGGGGCCATTAAGGTCCAGAACTGAGAAAAGACCCTTAAACTAATCAGACCAAATGTGTAAACTGCAGCATGTTCACAAAACAGAGAAGCAGGAAGAGGAGGGAATTAAAAACATGCAGATGAGACCATTTCTAAGAAGGATATTTCTGAGGTTAGAATCACGTCTATCAATGTGTTTGCCTGGAAAAAGAAACATGCCCACTCCATGCACATTTGAAGGTATGGGTTATAATAATGGTAGTCAGATTCATAAGGATAATAAGATGGGCTTTGGGTCTGCAAATTCCTGGGACCATGTCCGCAGCAGCCTCTAGTGCGCTCACTGCCCTAATGGGATGAGCGGAGCCCTGAGCGGAGCCCTTTGAAGCCTGAAGGAAGTGGCCCAGGAAGGCATGTTCCTTCTTGGTTCCACACTCCCGCTCCTGCATTAACTGAGACCCCATTTTGTTTTTTCCAGTTTTACTAAGAAATCATCGGTATGCCTTACTGTGTCAGTTTTAAGGAGTACAGCAAGATAGTTTGATTTAATACATTCAGAAGAGGGTTCAGCTAACATCTATTTTCTCGTACAGATACAATAAAAGGAGAAAATAATAAAGGGAAACATTCTTTCTTCTTGTGATGACAACTTAGGATTTACTTTCAGCAGTTCTGTGTGTCACACAATGGCGTGGGGCTCTGTGCATCTCATTACCCTAGACCTGTTTCTCTCTCTCTCTCTCTCTCTCTCTTAAATATTTTGTTTATTTATTTGACAGAGAGAGAGATCACAAGTAGGCAGGGAGGCAGGCAGAGAAAGAGGAGGAAGCAGGCTCCCTGCTGAGCAGAGAGCCCAACGCAGCTCCTTGATCCCAGAACCCTGGAATCATGACCTGAGCCAAAGGCAGAGGCTTTAACCCACTGAGCCACACAGGTGCCCAAACCTATTTCTCTTCCGACTGGAAGTTTCTACCTTTTGACTGCCTTTCTTCAATTTCCCCTCCCCTACCACCTACTTTCAGTGACCACAGGTCTGATTTCTTTTTCCATAAATTGAGTTTTAGTTGTTTTATTTTGTTTGTAACTTTTATTTAGATTCCACATGTAAGTGAGCTCAGACAGTATTTGTCTTTTTGACTTATCTCACTTAGCATGAAGCCTTCAAGATTGATCCTTGTTGTCGTATATGGCAGGATTTCCTCCTTTTTGTGGATGAATAATATTTACCCTTGTAGATTCTTTATCCCTTATTAATGCTCTCCCAGAAAACATTCTAAGGTCTCTTGCAAGTCAGTGGCAAATTTTGGAACACTGTTTTTGAAACACTGCCCAAATCATAAATCTAAAAGACAGACTCAAACCATTCATCTAAGTCACTTTTGGCTGCTAGTTTTCCTGTAAGCACTTAAATTTATTAAATCAATAGCTACAAAATCCCAAGACATTTGGCCAAAGAAAGTACTGGTTGTTCACTTTTATGAGATTATTTCTAAAGTCTAAAGAAAACAAAATAACCCCTCAAATTGCCAAAGCCAAACAACCGGCTCATTTCTATAGGTCAGTGAGTTTTGCGTCTTAGCTTAGAGAAGGTGGTATTTTCCAGATCAGTCGTGAAAGAGAATTTCTAATAATGACTATTTAGTATAAAAGCACCCAACTCAACTTCCCTAAAGTTGAAATACAGAAACTATTTGTAGAGGTTACTAGAGAACACAGTGCTGTGGAATTTATAGAAGGAAATACATTCTCTAAAGTTAAATGCCAAAATGTAAGCTGAATTTTCTCTGAGTTTCCTAACTGATAATGAAAGGCAGCAGAAAGGATGGAAAAGGTGACCTGCCCAACGTGAGATGCTCACAGGCTAGTTTCCTTTCCCAGAGCAGGTAGTGATGGGCTGGTCAGTGTTTTGGTTTGATATATTGATGCCTAGTTATATAACTGCAAGGATCAGGAGTCATCTGTAACCGGGCATCACATTGCCTGGGACTCTCTTGAATGTGTCCTACTTTTCCTGCAACTTGACACACTGGGTAAAGTAAAACTGGAAACTCAGGACCCAGATTCCTAGCTCCACCTCAATAATTTCAATACACAGACAGGAGAAAACTATACAACTTCCAAACATTCGGTTAATAATCCAAAACAACATGTAATTGGGGACATAATACCACATCTTCAGTGCTAGACTGTGCTGCCTAAAGAAGAGGAACATAAAATACCCAGGAGTCCAAAGCAAAATAAAATACCCTAAGTTTTTAAGAAGCCATCATAATAAATGTCTATCAAGGAAGGAGCTCTGCTTCAGGTAATTTTGTCCCCTTCGTGTTGCAAAGTAGCCCACTCTTGGGGATCTAACCACCAGTAATTTACTGTACCTTCTTGGGATACCATTCCTCTATAGATACAGATATTCTGAAGTTTTACATAAAGGGTAAGTCTGAAAATGACTTTGTTTTTATGAAACCAAGTAATGATAAAAAGCCTCAAATAGAGATGACCATTTAAAGGAGCTCTTATGAATTCTTTCGTTAAGTCAAAATCTGTCTTTACACTCCCTGCAGATACACTGATTTGCCCAAGGGCTGCTCGGGGGCACTGAACGTGCACCTGCAGCCTTGGAGGTCAAGGTCCCGGAAGGATTGCGGAGGGTGCACAGACTCCGTGGCTCTCTCCTTGGGCTAGCTCGGGCCCTGTAAACTCTCCCACGAAGCCAGCAGGCAAGATTACTTCAAACCTAGTGAACGTGCTTTTCTGGGAGCCTCTGTGGTTGGATCATGGTTGGGGGGCTTTGGAAGCCGTACAAAGCACAGCACTCAGAGCTTGGCTCAGTTGCCAACCACAGAGTGCCCGTCTCCCTGCCCTCCCTCCCCCAGCACAACCCTGATGCCACCATTTTCTACAGACTTGCTCAGAGCCATTAAGGATGGGACACAGAGCAAACCTCTTGCAAGCAGAGGGGATACTCCAGGCTTGGGGGTATGGGGCCCTCGATGATGCTTTGTTATCTCTCTCCTTCCCTAGGCTGTAGATGATGACACTTCCAGGGTCAAGGGCTTGAAAGTCTGCAGCTACCCCTCATTCTTGTTTGTTTGTTACCCCAAAGACTCTAAGATCCAGACTCTTCCCCACTGAAACTTCAGTATTGTTTCAAAAAGCTGAATATTATTACAGACTAGTAGATTACCTACTATTTAACTACCTCAATATCAGACACCATTCATGCATCATTCAATCATTCATTCTTTCTCATCCTCTACGAGTCTATGTGCAAAGCACCACTCTGGTAGCTGGACTCTGAGCACAGGGGTCACAAAGCCTCGGGCTTCGGGACGCCCACAGCTAAATGTCACCTTTCAAATGTGATGCACAGATTTTAGCTCCCTTACTGCAAGATGGTTAACACAATGCAAAAACTTTTGAAGACTGAAAACAGACAAGTGAAAGGGGCTGTGAGAGGAAAGAAGATTAGCCAAGAGTAAGAAATTAGCACAGAAACTTACCAAAAAATAAAGAGAGCAAATATGTAAATCAGCCATGCAAAAAGGGATCCAGATAATTTATACACACGTCCATTTCCAAGGAAAACTTAACGAAAATAACTGGCGAGGAGTGGGACAAAATGCCCCACGTGGGGGCTTGGGAGACCTAGGGTACCATCTGTCTGTGGTAGTCTGTGAACCTCATGCTCCGTGGGCCTCTGTTTCCTCATCTATAAGTTGAGAGATGAAATCTCTTCCATGTTAAAAGTTCCAAAAGTCCAGTCACTAGCTGGTAAGTGTATGCACAGGTTAGAGTCTGGAGAAGGTGCATGTCAAATAAATGGGCCTAGAAATAGAGGCAGGGGTCATCAGGAACAGTGGCAGTCACCCCGAAGGGCATTCTCTGGGAGGCATGCCTCTAAAAAGGACCCAGCATCTCCCAGCCCCTCCTAGCTCCTGCCCTTACCTCAGCAGAAGGTAAATCTCTGTCCTCATGCATTCTCTGCACTGACCAAGGCCGATGCCCACTGCTGGGCTGCTCAGCACGGAGCAGGGAAGTTACCAAAGCAGCACATGGGACCTGCTTTCTGAGATGTCAAATCTGTGAACAGCTGAAGACATGCTGACCCAGTTGACTCCCAGTTTCTAGGCAAGACTGTACAAAAACTGTCCCAGAAAGAGAGCCATCTACTATTTTCTTAAAAATATCCAAACAAGGAAATCCTATAACCTCTCTGGTGTCTCGTATCCCTACCTGTAACCTAAATCTTTTCTGATACAATTAAAGCTTGCTCTCTCTCTTGGGCTATGTTCAGAGGGAATTACAGAAGCTGCTCAATTCATAAAAATTCTGTCACTAATGATCACCACAAAATCTCTCTCTCTTTTTTTTAATTATTTTAATCTGTTTTGGGGACTTATCTTCCAAACCTTTAATAGTTTTCTTTGCTATATTCTGGGTCTAACAGAATGTTCACAACTTCCTTAAATGATGACATAAGAAGAACAGAGTCAGAGGAGCCTGGGTGGCTCAGTCGTTAAGCGTCTGCCTTCCGCTCAGGTCATGATCTCAGCGTCCTGGAATCGAGCCCCACATCGGGCTCCCTGCTCAGCAGGAAATCTCCTTCTCCCTCGCCCTCCTCCCCCTGCTTGTGTTCGCTCTCTCGCTGTGTCTCTCTCTGTCAAATAAATAAATAAAATCTAAAAAAAAAAAAAAGAATAACAGAGTTTAAAAGGCAGAGGAGAAGGGACCATTGACATTACCTGTCTGGCGACTCTCTTCCTGCCACAGAGCTCACTGGGATTGGAGTCTAGGCCTCGTGGCTTTTCCTCTTCCCTTTATACGTTTTCAAACTTAAGGGGCATTTGGGTGGCTCAGTCATTAAGCATCTGCCTTTGGCTCAGGTCGTGATCCTTGAGACCCAAGATTGAGCCCCACATCGGGCTCCCTGCTCGGCGGGAAGTCTGCTTCTCCCTCTCTCACTCCCCCTGCTTGTGTTCCCTCTCTAACTGTGTTTTTCTCTGTCAAATAAGTAAAATCTTTAAAAAATAAAAATAAACTTAAACGGTAATGCTGTTCTTGAAGTAAGACCTGCTGATTATACAGTAAGTATAATTCCCCCATGACTTCAAATATTTAATAAATATAATTTCACATGTTTCCTGTACATGAAGAAGAACTTAACCTAGGTACTGAGAAGGCACTGCTAGGACACAGGGGCCCTAGGTCCTAGGGAACAAGCAACAGATGCCAAAGTGCATCCACGTACTGTGGATTATAATGACCAAGGAAGGCTCGGTGGATTAATTCTTCTGGGTGTTTTTTTTTTCCTTGACTTTGCATTGAGGCCCTCTTGATTTTCCTTTGCAACCAAAAAAAAGAAAAAAAAAAGGGCAAACCCCGTTAAAACCACTCATCCCAAGGGCACCATGTTCAGAAGATAAAATGTCAAATTCACACAAAAATACTAAAATGACGCCCTTGGACTTCTAAGAACAATCCACATGGTTTCAGTCACTCTGTTCTTCTAGCTGTCAGGTGGGGATCAGTGAGCTCTTCTTCCTCCCAGCTCTGGTCCTGACCCAGGCACATGGCTTCTGGGTCCACATCCGTCTCCTCCAGCAGATTGTAAGATCAGCAGCTGCAAGTCTAGACCAGATGTCACCTCCCAGAGTTGCCACAGGGCAGGTAACCAGGCGAATGAACAAACCCATTAACTGCCAGCATACAGGGCTTGAGAAGTCTCCTCTTACCTCCTTCAAGGAGTTTAACGATAATGTTCTGGGGCACATGCTAAAAACAACCCTCCCGTGGAAAGGGACAAATGCCTAGAACAAGCAAGCAAATGTTTCAAATTTCGTGAGACCATTTTGCTGGAAGAACGACTTTGCTGAGTTGCTGTGGGGACTGAAGAGAGGCTAATGTCCCTAGGCAGTCCTCGAACCGGCCACGGAATACTCCGGCTCCACCCGGCCAGCCCGCGGGTTTCTGCCTGTCGCCTGTCGCGGTACCATACCCTGGCCCTGGGCCTCTCCAAGCTCTTTCTGGAAACCCTGCTGGCTTCCTGTGATGCTTGGCGGGGGGTCTCTGAGTACAGTGTCGGACTGGGAGCACAGTCCTGCGGAGACACAGCACAGAGCAAAAGGAGGGTGAAAGCAGCCAGGACGCTCCAAGTCCACGAACCAGGAGCACCCAGGAAATAGTGAGGAATGGGTGCTAGAGATCCCCTGGACGTCACCTGCATAGCACCATCCGGACTATGGAATTCGTTCTATAGTGATTCTAAGTATCTGCTATGAAACAAACGCAAAAGTCTGTACATTTCTTCTTTCAGTAAATATCTGCCAAATACCTAGTCTATGCAGGTCCTGGGCTAGAGGCTGTCACCACAAAGATTGGATGTGGCCATCCTTTGCTGTTTAGGATGGGGGAGAGTGGAACTTTAGATCCACAGGAAGGGGAAGAAGAGCTCTTCCCTGGAGAGCCAGGCATGGCCTGGATTTCCACAGAAGAGGAGATGCTTAGAGATCAGTCTTTTTTCTTATTCATGCAGAATAATTAATCCTTATTCTCTCCATAGAATGTTCTCTCCGTCTGTGTTGGAGTCAGAGACAACAATAGCCAAAAGACAAATGGGAAGGCCAGCTAATGTTTACTCCATGGTTATTCAATTCTAAGTGTTTTATAGGCATTATCACATTTAACTTTAGCCACAATTCTATGGTGCACTATTATGATTGCCTCTTTATTGATGAGGGAACTGAGATTTTAATAATGGGCCCAGAGTTACCTTGCGATGACTAGGGAAGCCTTACGTTTACTCCAGAGCCTGGGAGTAGAGGACAGCACGGGACACTGCCCCCACACCTCAGGCCAACATGATGTAGGTCTTACTGGAGGCACCTTTCTGTGTGCCTATGACCACTGGATTTCTCTATCTCCAGGTTCTCTGCTCTTCTTTGGGGTTACTCAGCTCTGACCTCGTGTCAACGAGGGACACACACCCTTTGCAAGATTTTACCTATGACTGGGGCTTTTCCTGGGCTCTTTTGAGACATTCTAATAGTTTCTTCTCTTCAATATGTCACCATCTTGAGGGAAGAGCTAAGAGCGAGAACACCACCAGGGGGATCTCCCCTTTTCCTGCCTGTGCCTCCTGCCTCTGGAGCCCAGAAACAGGGGATGCTCTTTGTTAGAAGCTCCACACCTGTCCCCCAATCACAGTTCATAAAGCCCTGGCCTCCTTCTAGGCGCTGGAGATGCAAAGATGAAGAGCAGGGAACCTTTGCTCTTACAGGACACTCTGTCCCGTGAAGGAATATGCCTGTGGAACTCAAAGGCCACCTGACCAAGCACTTAACTCTGCCCCAGAAGAGAAGGGAAGGCTGTCCAAAGAGGCGAGATGGACCTTTACTGAGCTACACTGTAAAGAACCAGTCGTAGTTTTCCAAAAAGGCAAAATGGAAAAGGGCCCCCCGTTTCTCCGTACAGTGGTACCCCCCAATCTGTGGGGTATATTTCCCAGACCCCCAGCGGATGCCTGAGACCATAGATAGTGCCAAACCCTATAAATACAATGTTTTCCTTTATATACACAGCTACGATAAAGTTTAATTTATAAAGTAGGCACAGTAAGAGACTAGCAATAGTATAATAGAACAATTCTAGCAATATTCTGCAATGAAACTGATGTAAGTGTAGTCTCTCTCAAAATAGCTTATTGTACTGCACTCGCCCTTCTTGTGAAGATGTGTGATGATAAAACGCCTATGTGATGAGACAAGCGAGGTGAATGAGTAGGCACTGTGATGTCGTCGTCGTAGGCTACTGTTGACCTTTGACCTTCTGAACCTATGTCAGGAGGAGGTCATTCTGCTTCCTGACTGCAGTTGATCATGGAAAACTGAAACTGATGAATGCAACATCATGGATGAGACATATGAGAGAAAATAGTCCCTCAAAGTGAGGAGACAAGCAGGAGAAGATGGCCAAGGAAGCTGTTGGGGGGTTGGCATTGGCCCTGAGCAGCTCCTAAAAGAATTTGGGGAAGTGCCAGCACGGTTTCCCTCCTCACTAGCTCTTGTTTCTAGAAGAAAAACCTCGCAGTGGTCTAGGCTCTCCTTGTTATCTTCAGTCACAATGCTTACAGTATCCCCTCTAGGTCATAGGCTCTCCAACCTCCTCAAGCAACAAAATGATTGCACCTAGAAGCCATTTCGAGTTTTTGTATGGACAGAGCTTCTTCCTCACATCACCATTTCCCATCTAGAGAATACAGCTCTGCAGCCCAAGGAGGGAACTGGACAGGTTACAAAACGGGAAACGGGGACCCGGAAAAGTGAAGTGGCTCCCCAAAGTCTCACAGTGAGTCAGTGATTGGTCTGAAAGGAGAAGTAGAGTCTGGAGAGTGCTGGTTAGGTCTAGTCCAGATATGGGAACAGCAGAAGTCCATTCACATTTAAACTACCTAATGGATTAAAAACAAGCCAACCTGTTGAGATGCAAAGTCCATGAAACTGCTTTGTAGCTTAGGGAGGTAGATGGAGAGGAAAACAGGGCAGGGGGTTCTTCTCCTCATTCCCAAGAATGGCCTAGGCTCCATAGTTTACAGCTTCTATTGCTACCACAGGAGCTGCCTTTCTCCCAGTCCAAGCCAGCAAAAAGGCATGTAGGGCATCCGACAAACCTCATCCAAATGCTAATGATTGGGTGCGTGGGCAATGGGTAGGCCCGGGGTTGGTAGTAAGGAGGGCACGTACTGCATGGAGCACTGGTCATGGAACATTGCCTCAAAAACTAATGATGTGCTGTATGGTCACTAACATAATGGAAAGAGGGGAGAGAGAGAGAGAGAGAGAAAGAGAGAAGAAAGAGAGAGAGAGAGAGAAAGAAAGAGAAAGCAAGCTAGCTAATGATCTTATCTCCTTTGGGAAATTATATGTATGATTGTATATATAATAAACTGGAAGCAATATGGTATGGTGAAAAAATGGTGAGTTCCTATACAACTGCTTCTTGCCATGTGTTTCTGTACGTGTTCCTTAAGTTTTCTGAGCCTCAGTTTCTTCATATGTTTATATGTAATAAAGGGATATTAATAGTGCAATTCATAGTGCTCACACCATAGGGCTAAGTTAGAATTCAATAAGACTAAGAGTTAAAATTGTACACAACAGTGCTTGGTGAAGGAAGGAAGGAGTTCAGAAACAAAGGGGAAAATTAAAAAAAAAAAAAAACTTTCACAAAAGTATTGTGCGGAACAACCTTGATTTCCACTGTAAATTGTATACATAATATAGAATATTAGGTAGAGTTACCACCTAAAATCCACACCTGATTGTATGTATGTCGTGTGTGTGTATGTGTGTGTGTGTGTGTGTATAAATCTAGATTTCACATCTATGATCTATCTTCAAATGTCCTTAGCTTGGCTCCTTTGGGCTTTTTTTTTTTTTTTTTAAGATTTATTTATTTATTTGACAGAGATCACAAGTAGGCAGAGAGGCAGGCAGAGAGAGAGGAGGGAGCAGGCTCCCTGCTGAGCAGAGAGCCCGATGTGGGCCTTGATCCCAGGACCCTGAGATCAGGACCTGACCTGCAGGCAGAGGCTTTAACCCACTGAGTCACCCAGGCGCCCTCGTTTGGGCTCTTTGACCACATTTCTCATCCAGAGTCCTTGAAGTCAGTTTCAAAAGGTATTGCAGAAGTGCCATGGGCCACCGACGAGAAGCTGACGGCATCTGAATTGGCTGTTCTCAGGTTGACTGGTCAAGGGGCTCTGCACTCAGCCTTGCCTGAAATACTGATGGTGGAAAGTACCTACTAACAGCTGAGGAAGTTAGCCAGAGGAGGAAAATGTACCGCCATCTTAAAAGCCTGACCACATCCACCATGAGTCACAGAAAGAAATGAGACCTATGGAGCATGGGCCAATGCCTCAGTACCAGGCGCACTCCAGTGCCCGGGGACAGATCCTGTCAGCCTGGACTCTACTTCTATCTCACTCTCCAGGCATTTTCTCTGTTACTGTTGGAGCTGGAAAAATACCAAGACAGTGTGCAGTCCACATTTGTATATTGGCAATGACTTAATAATTCTTTTTTTTTTTTAAGATTTTATTTATTTATTTGACAGAGAGAGAGAGATCACAAATAGGCAGAGGCAGGCAGAGAGAGAGGGGGAAGCAGGCTCCCTGCTGAGCAGAGAGCGCCATGTGGGCCTCAATTCCAGGCCCCTGAGATTATGACCTGAACTGAAAGCAAAGGCTTTAACCCACTGAGCCACCCAGGCGCCGAATGACTTAATAATTCTTAATAATAGGACCTCATTTTCTATAGGCTCCTCGTGGTAGTTGTTCTAGAATCTTTAACAACAAGCTCAGTCTCATAAAAAACAAAATGAGGACTAACAGATACACAGGGGCAGGAAATTCATATTAATTTGATGGGCTATACTTACCTTTGCTCTGTTGGAAGCCATGATTTGGTTGGCAAATATTTACCAATACCAAATGGCAATGGGATTTGTGGTAACATTTCTTTTGTTGAAATTTTAAAACACCTTTAAGAAACTGTGACTATAAAATGGGAAAGAGGCAGGGTGTAAATCTTGACTCTAGCACTTACTGCCTCTGGGACCTCGGACGTAACCTTCCCCAAACCTCAGTTCGGTCGTCCGTTATAAGAGTAGGACCACATCGGCCTTATCCGGCTTTGGAGTGAACATGGAAGAGTAAGTATATGTCAAGGGATCAGCACGACGCTCCCAAATAGCAGGGCTGGGTCAGTCCGTAGTGGCTGTGTACTAGAGTGAAGTATGCACAATGGCTGATGGGGGGGAGGGAAGCGGAAGAGGAAAATGAGCCCAAGGACAGACCAAGGACACGGATAGTACTTTTCCCCCGTTTTACAGATGAAGAAACTGAGACTTGCTCAGGCTCCACACTTAGTACAAGGCTAGTCAATGAATCCAAATTTGTTCTCCCTCTGTATACCAATACCACGTTTCACGCACAGAAAGGACAGTCCGACTCACAAAGTTTAAAAAACTAACATTATCTACAATGTTAAACACATTATATATTATATACATTCTATATAATCACCAAACAGATGACCTATCATAATTGCCTTTCTCTGTGGTCACTGGCAAGAAACAAAGAATCGAGGCTATTTTGATGTAAAAAAATCCTAATTTGAAAGACAATGAAGGAAGGGGAAAATCTGAAAGATGTCTCAAAGGAGACCATAGTGTTCTATCTTTCCAAAGGGAAAAATTTTTTTAATATTTATAAAGCATTGGAGACAACAGGGAAAGTTAGGTTCACATTTTTAAGACGAAGGAGGGGGTGCTCAGTGACCCCTAATAGCATTCATGTCGCTCATTGTGTTCTTACTTTGACTTTGCCTGTATTACGCAGATTTCTCCTTAGGGACCCTCGTGGTACAAATGACCTGAGCTGATGATGTCAAGGAGGTGCAGAGGACCCACGTTTTAAAACATTACAGGAGAGGTAAACAAAGATGCAATCTGAATTCTTAATTTTGCACAAAAACATCCATGCATCCAACTTCGTATATTGGGATACACAGCTGGCATAATTCTGGGTGCTGACTACCCAGCTGAGGGACCAAAGCACAGGCTGTTGTTTAAACACAAAGTAATTATTCCATTAATTCACTTCCCTCTTGAAAGAACAACCAGAGGGAAAAAAGGAAAACAAATTATCCGGGAGATTGCAATTCACATGCATAATTAATTTGCCTGCAGAATTTGGTGTCTTGGCTTTTCTGCCTGTGGAGAACACAATCTCCACTTTAGCTCAGCCATTCAGGAAGGTGTGTGTGTGTGTGTGTGTGTGTGTGTGTGAGAGAGAGAGAGAGAGAGAGAGAGAGAGAGAGAGAGAGAGAGAGAGAGAGAAGACAGATAGAGAACATCCACCTGTCATTCAATCGGTGCTGGACTAAAATGAAAACCAAGGCGGCAACCACAGGACTGTGGCTTTAGTAGTTGCTCAGTTTAACATTTCTCCCCCAGACAAAACTAATGACCATATTTGAGAAACAAGTCTCCTTTTAATTTATAAATGGGGCGGACGCATAGGTGTGGCTCTGAAGTCGACCAAAACTTATTTTAACTTTAAAAGCAGGTCACTTTTTTCCCCTCTATTTTTCAACTCGCAGTTAAAACACTCTTATTCTTTCATAGTTTGTAGGACACCTGTATTTGGCCAACACTGTATAATTATGGGTCTATGTACTTCAGGGCAAATATTAAATTATTTAATTTATTTGTGTCTATCGGTCATAACAGTCAGAAAACGTGAAGACCATTTGACTGAAAGTATTCCAACCTTCTAAGATGGGGAACTTTTCAAAGCTTTTGGGGGATAGAAGTCATGTTTTGTGACCCATCCAGAGATCTATAAATTAGTAAAAATTAAATTCTCAGTCAAGTGCACAGAGTGCTGGGTAAATACTGATGATGATAACAGATGAAGAAGAAGCCTTTTGGATAAAGTAATTATAATATAAATGCACTTATTTGGGACAAATTATGATTATTTGAGCTCAACTCAAGAGCTTAGGTACAAATAAGCACCATGGTCTGCTGTCTGTCTATTCCAAGAGAATACTGCTTCTCCTGGAATTCAGCAATTATACAAAACTGTTTCAACAGTGGAAAATTAAGGTAGTAAAATATTTGAATGCATTAACTTGTCTTCAGATATGAAGATAACACCCTAACCACCTCATAAGATTGTAGTGATGACTAAAGGCATCAATATGGTTAAAAACACTTAGGAAAATACTCAGTCCAAAGTGAGTAGTACCTAAGTGTCAGCTATTAGTATTAGGGTGAGAAACTGAAATTCTTCCATTGCCCCTTTTGCTGCTTGCAGTCTTATAAAATGGAGAGATGATGAAATTACGGGGAAGACTGATGTAATCACTGAACCTGGGAAACCGAAACAAAGTGGACAGTCTGATAGTTTAAGGAAGGTGATTCAGGAGGGAACCAAGGAAAGCCAAGGGAGGCGCCATCTGGGCAGCCCCGAGTTTGCAGCAGCTGGACCGACACGCCCCTAGAATGTGGCTATCTAATCTGGTGGCCATTTCTCAGAACTTCAAAATGGAAATGTGAAACCTGTGTTTTCTTCTCAACTAAAGCTTTGAACATTTTTTTTAAACATGTAGCTATTGATTTTAGAGAGAGTGAGCACAGAGGGGAAGAGGGAGAGAATTCCAAGCCAACTTTCCACTGAGCGGGAGCCTGATGGGGCTCAATCCCACGATCCTGAGATCACAACCTCAGCTGAAATCAAGAGGCGGATGCTTAACCCACTGAGCCATCCAGGTGGCCCAAAACAAGATCACTTTTGATTTACGTGCATTGCCATAATGCAAAATAAAGAAACCTGAAACTCTTGGAATCTGTTGACAATTGTTAGTTTTATGTTTGGGTGGGGCTCTAATTCTAATTTTTATGCCTGCAGGATTCAATATGTAGACAGCCTTATTTCAGTTGATGATTTCTGAGGGTTGGGAAACTAGTTGAGAAAAAGCCCTAAAGAGATCATTAGGCTAATAACTCTGCTATAAAAATATGTAATTAGTCATAAAATCCAGTGCCTTCATAATCTTACTTTATAAATTGTGACTCTTCATTAATAAAATCTCATAAGCAAGTTTCTTAATTTTATTTCACCTAAACTAATATAAAAATTTGTTTGCCTTTTCTCCTGTATACAGAAGAGGCCTTTATTTTGTAAATAACAGGGAGAAGTTGACTTGAGAACTTTCTAGAATAATCCAAAGTAATTAAGCAAAAGTTAATGACATCTGTTCCTGGGTTTTCTGTCATCAAAGAAGCCCATAATCGGTACAGTAGTTTAGGTAAGGGTAGTTAAGTTTTAGCTCAAAGAATCAGATTATAATTTTGTCCGTTTGCTGTGGTCATTGGACAATTTCTTAAATAGCCTGAACTCAGTGTCCATTTAGTGCTTTGAGGCTAAGATGAAGAATAGTGTTTTGGCAAAGAGGAAGCATGGTAGAATGCAAAATATTGTATGATGACTGTAGCTTTTTTCACGGCAGTCACTGGGGAACTCAGTAAATATTAAGTTAATAAGTGAAGTCAGAGAAAAGACTTCCATGCATATCTAAGGAGCTGAGGGAAAATACATGTGACATCTTTTCAATTCAGCCAATGTCATTAAGCACCTCCCATGAGCTAGGAGATCTAGAGAAGGAGCTCAGGCTGTCAGCAAACAAGGACTTGGCACTAAAACAGTATGATTACTGCTCTACTTACTCTAAGATCAAAACACTAAGTAGGCACACACAGAAGAAACCGGTAGTGGGGGCAAGGAAGATGGGGGAAGGGTCCAATAAGGAAGACCTCCAAAAGGACACATTTCTTGAAGTGAGCCTTGAAGACGGACCGTAAGTTCTACAAATGAAAGAAGAAAGCAATTGGAGCAACAGTTGGAGGAAAAGAAGTGAAAGAGCTTGGAACTTTCTGGCGGCTTGTGGTTTTCTGCACCCAGAGAGGATGGGGGAAGCCAGAGCAGAAGGAAGTGACAAGAAATAAGGTTGGGGAAGTGGTTGAGGCAAGCTGGTGAAGGCACACGATTCTTTAGTAAAATTATACATTAATTAAAATAGAATGCTTCTTTATTCTATGATTATATGAAACCCACAATGATATCTCTTACTTATAAAAATAAAAATGGTTCTGGGTTTATTGCAATTTTTTAAAAAATTTTTTTCTCTTCTTTGTTTTTTCTTTCTTTTCTTTCTTTTCTTTCTTTCTTTCTTTCTTTCTTTCTTTTTCTTTCTTCCTTCCTTCCTTCATTTCTTTCTTTCTTCTCCTCCCTCCCTTAAAATTTTAAGCACCAAGATCTCTCCAGTCAGCTTCAGAAATAAAAGTCTATAATGATCTACATCTGGGAAAAATATGCTGGTGTGGAAGAGGGGATCTACAATAGACAGCTGCTTACAGAGAAGCAATATAGAGCTGAAAATCCTGGCTATCTATCATCCCTCGACCCTCCAAATGCCCAATGACCTTTGGCCAGTTCCTTCCATGGGTGAGTCTACTCCTCAGGTCTAAGGGCAGTTGAGGGAATTACATGAGATAATGTATAAAGAGGGCTGCATATTGTAAGGACATATAAATATTATAACATAATAATATTATTATTACTTGTCTTCTCTAAGTAGGTAATATTTGAATGAGACACTACTTGTTGATGAGACACTCCCCTTCTTCAAAGGGATCAGAAAAAGAATTATAAATGAGATTAAAATACTGAAATTGTTTGCAAATTAGTGATTATTTCAAGGCATACTCCCCTTTATAAACTAAAGGAGACAAAATTTTAAATGTGACACAGAAAAGCATCTCTGAGATAACTAATGAAAGGTCCCACCACGGCAGTGCTGTTCAAAGGACAAGACCCAGAAGACTTTTCCCTGATGTTACTAGGGGTGAGCTGGAATGGAGAGAAGTGGGTATTCTATAACATATCCGGTTGACACTTTAATAGTCTAAACTTGATTTAAATCAAGAGACTTTTTTTTTTCTGTTTTGAATTAACTTTTCCACATTCTGTTTTATTTCCTCACAAAGTAAGGAAAATACTGACATGCCTTCACATTCTAATTTGTTTTGTTCACATTAATATTTTTACTGGAAATCAGACAGAGCATTTTTAAAAATTTGTTCTTTTCTGGGATTCAGGTCCTCCTCCCCCAAGTCCACATTCTTGCTAGCTTAAAACCTTTCAGGAATGATGTGTAAAACAATACGGACAGCCATATTTTCACAACAACCCGTAAATTCACATTTATGGGCACATGACTAATTCCATTCAAAATTGCCTATGCAGATGGTCTTTGAAAATTTTTATTTAATATGAACCAGTTTATGTGTAAGCTATATAAATTTAAAATTAAGACATGGCAAATAAACCATCATTGTCGACTGAGTTTTTTTTTTTTTTTTTTTCAGTTGTCCTGAGGAGATAACTTTAGAACACAAGTTGCTCTACGGAATAAGAAAAAATGGGTTTTGATAAGCCTCCTGATAAATTAATCCATTTCCAGCCCAAATGGCTTTTTATGTTTATCATCTGTCAATGGTTCTTATTACTGTTGGATAAGGGTAATTAAATGAAGGTTAATGCTACAAGATACAAAGTCTATGTTTCAACAGAGCTCCTGGAGTGAACATCCCATATCAACTCAAGCAGAATTTCTGCTGGAGAGAGAAGCCTTCCAACTAGACTTTAACGGTCATTTGCTTGGTCATAAGCCTAACCAGTAGTTCAGACAATCCTGCAAGAACAGTACAATAAGCAAGGTAAACTGCTTTTATTTTTATCGAGTGAATGAAGAAGAGGTGCCTCAGATGCCTGTGGTTATTAAAAACACCCAAGAAAAACCGTTGGCGCCAAAATCACTCAAATACCCAGTAACACACTCAGTAACGTACGCTCAAGATGTTACTATATCCACTCAAGTACTGTAAAGGAACTTTTTAGAAAAACAGAACCACAGGAGCTAAAATTAAACTACTCCTGCTAGGCCAACGAGCAGCACAATCTAAATGATCAATATGCACTTTTCCTGAAAACATTTTAAAGTAGATAAAAATCACAGTAAATAGCCTCCCTGAAATGGAGCAAGAGAAATAAATCAAAACATGGTTTGGTTTGAAAGCGGGGGTGGGGTGGGGGATCGTTGTTTTGGGGGATGATAGCTGTGGGTAACTGGAGAAGAGCCACCCCAGAGACCTGAAGCCCCCCCACACCCCCCGGAAGGCCCACAAGGAGGCCGCAGCTTGCTGGGGCAGTTAAACCATGGCAAGGCTCACATAGGCTCGGGTGACAGGTGCTCGGATCTCGGTCCCCTGAAGACAGCCCACCACCCACTGAAACAGAGCCGCCCAACGAGCAAAACATCATAAGCGCTTAGAAATGACAAAAAGACACGAAGAAAATTTACCTTGTCGAAAAACCGTCCTCAGTGGTACTGGCGTGTGACCAGAAACCCCCTTCTTTCTGATCTGCAGAACTTTGTCAAACCGGGGTGTGCAGTCACAAGGCAGGAAGTGACTAGAAAGACAAATCGCTGGCCAGGAAAGAACTAGATTTTTCTTTATAAGGGCATTTTACCTAACTTTTTTTTCCCCCTTTCATGTCTCCTCCCCCACAGGAATCACCTGACAGAACAGGTCACACTGAAATTCAGAACTTTCTTACCACTTCCTCTTTATAAAGCATTTCTCTCTCTCTCTCTCTCCTTCCCTTTCTTCTCTAGCTGTCTCTTAGGCTCTGGGCTACTTAAGCCTGTCTGATTTCAGATAACATGGCAAGGTCAGCCCGCTGCCTTTACTACTTGCTCTGACCCGGGCTGCAAGCACAGAGCCCAGATGCCTGGCTACTTACAGCGAAGACAAACAAATGACTGGCTTTTAGTGGAGTAGCCAGGAGGAAAGGCAGCAGGTACACCTGAAGTGAACGACAAGGGCTTTCCTCAGGAAAGCCCCGCCCCAGCCGAAACCTAACCTCACTTTTTAAGTGCCCTTGAACAATGATCTTATTGGAACAAACAAAACAAAATGGTCTCTTTAAGGGGAAAGACTGAAAAAAGAAAGGCCACTATATTATTTACTCATTCTTGTATTTATAGAACATCTATGTGGTAGGGATCTCTTTAACCCAATTAAAGATTTCAATTATTTAGACGCTTCCTATAAAGAGCACCAGTTGGTCACAGAGGCAGCTGCTAGAGTTAAACGGGTGGCTAGCTCCCTTCATACAGACCAGATTTATTTTTGGAATGCACAATTTATAAAATGAGCACGACTTAAAAAAAAAAAAGAAAGAAAGAAAGAAAAGCTCTATTCTATGTCTAAACCTTGGATGCCAGTCTTGAGGGCAAATTCCCATTTTCAAAAGTTAAGTGCTCGAGTGGTCATGGCCTCACGAAGGCTGTGAAGGTTGTGTTAGTGCCTGAGTCACGTTAACTACACATTAAGCATCATCTCTAGATTGCCCCCAAACTGTGCAGCTCTAGTAGACAGCTATGAGGAAGGAGGATTATGGCTATGGTTCAATCCGATGATAAGCTGATAGTGCTTGATCATTCTATATGCTTCTGTAGCTTCTGGGGGCCTGGGACACCCACCAGTGGGCACTCTCGTTGGGGAGCTGCTCTTGTACTTCTTTTGCTTCTTTGATTTCCCCTCTAGAAAATTCCTGCTTCTGACTTCAAATGTTAAACCAAGATATTTCCGATTTATGTACTTCATTAGCTCATTGTATGGCAAATTCTTGGTCAGAACCACATAGAGCCCATCTTGATGAAGAGAGTGGACAGAGTAATGGAAGAGATGGTGGAGATTCGGTCCATTCTGCAAGTGGTTTGCCTCCAGAGAACTATCAGCCATCTGGTGACTCCCAAGAAAGAAGACTGAGAGGGTGAATCAGACCCTGTTTTCTCTACTGCATAATTACTCCCAACTAACAGAATGCAGAGCAGTATCTGAAGCACCTAAATTCTTTTGGGGCCCCAAAGAAACACCCATGCATCATTACGACCATACCAGTCACGCTACAAAGCAGTCAAATGCTAGTGGTTTCTGCTCTGATGGGAACAAATCACCATTCTGGGCCTTGCAGTCAGACTCTCCAGATAACGTCCAGATGGTTTAAGGATGAAAACATGTGAAATGTGGAGCTCCCTAATCTGGTTCTACATCCCAGGTTGGAATGATGAAGGGGATGAAGACCCAGGAGTAACTCGTCATAAAGGGGAACAGAGATTCATTTCATTTACCTGGGAGAAGGAGAGCAGCCACATCCCGAATCTACTGGTGCCTGGTCATTGGAGATCTGACAAATTTGTGAGGAAGAGTGAGATTTTTGTGTCCCTCGGTTCAACCAGCATTCGAGTGCCTGTTTGTAGGCCCTGGTAATTCAGAGATGAATACGGTACAACCACTGCTCTCAGGAGCACACAGTCTAGTAGAGAAGAAGCCCATGTATGTAAATTAGGAAAAGGGGTGGAAAGGGCTGTGGGACACTGAGGCAGGTGCCGATGCAAACAGAGCTGACACAGAAAGAAGATGAAACACGTGTGGTGCTAATGAGCCATCAGAAGAAGGATTCAGGATTCCAGACATCTAGCTTCTAGAACATGAAAGCTATGGAATTGTGCCACTTTACCACCCAGCGGAAGGAGGTTTCTTCTACTTGAGCACCAACTCCGCAGCTCCATCTTGGCCGCCCACCAGCACCTCACCCACATCCTGGACTACTCCCTCTATCTGAATCTCGTTATCTGCCTCCCAGCGGCACATGTCTACCCAGATACTGACAATTGTTTAGGTGTCAGAGCAAGGCTTTTTCTGAGTGCCATATTTCATCACTGTCAGTGTTAAGAATAGCTTGTGCATCATGTTAATAGGCAGAACACTGACTTTCAGTTTTACTATTATTTTTCTGTTCTCTACAGACCATGAACCTCTGATGGCCAACACCCAGAGAGGACCTCTCCCACCCTCCACCCTCCACAAGCCTCTACTGCCACACCTGCCTCCTCTTCACTGGCCTGCCCTTTGCCTTCCCTCTACCCCTACTGCCCTCCCCGACTCCCCCTGCCCCTGGGCTTCTCAGAGGCCCACGACCTCAGTCCCTAACTCTGCACCGAATTCTGCATCAGCACAAGTCACAGAACATGGACTTAGAATTCAAGTTGCTTGCCTTCAAATTACTGCGCACAAATACTTTTAATCAATGTCATTAGTTCCTGAGAGAAAGCATTACCAACCAGGGATCTCTCGACCTCTAAAATTAGATGCCTAATTTTGTATGTGTGTTCTTTTCTGAATAGGTTCATCTATTATTGTAACATTAAAGAGATCACAGATCCCAAAAGTTGGACATTCGTTCGAAGCTGTCTCCTGTTGCCTCAATCTCCCACTCCACCCTCCCGCATCCTTTCCCACCCCTTATTCACTGAGATGATCCAGGTCATCTGGCCTGAGCTCATCATCTAGCCTCCCCTGCTCTCACAGATACATCTTTTCCTCCTCTTTGAATCTTTAAAGGAGGAGGTGTTCTTGTGTCTTCTCAAAGTCAGTAGTTCCTCATTTTCATCCTAAACTTGTCTCTTCTGTTTACTTAACGACCTTGCTCCATCAATGACTGCATATTTTTCTGGCATCTTTAACCTCTTACACTCCCTTCACTTCCCCTTCGTGATTGTGGGATTGGTACAAAGGAAAGAACACCTCTGTCTCACTCCATTGTCACCTCTTCCCCCTCCCCTCATCTCTGATGGGTAGGAAATGAAAATAAAAAAGATGGGCACAATCCCTGCCTTCTAGAATGTTCCCTGTAGTCAAGGACACAGATATGTGAAAAGGCAAGTGGTCCTCAGAGATGAAAAGCAAAGTGCAGGTGGGAACACACAGCACTAATCCGGACTTGGGGTCTGGATGCCCACAGACAGTAGAGTGCTGTGGTTAAGAGTCAAGACGGTGAGCTACTTGTCAGGTGTCACACCCCAGCTCTACAGCTGTATTTGTCATATGGCCTCATGCAAATCACTCATTTTGCTGGCCTCAGTTTCCTTTTCTAGAAAATGGGGATGAGAATAGCATCTACTTTATACAATTGTTGTGAAGGTTAGGTTAAACTAATAGATGTAGAGAACACAGTAGAGGGTCTGGTACATAATAAGTGATATACAAGTATTAATTAGTCTTTTAATATTTATACCAGTCTCTGGACGAGACTCTGCACCCACATTATTTCATTTATTCCCTCCAATGGCTCTTTCAATTAGGTATTATTTTTGTGTTTCCTTCTTTTTATTTTTAAAGTATAGTTTCCAATTCTTCACTCCTTCTTTGCTGTGGAATTCTACCCTGACGTCTTGGCTGTGAGACTTCGCAGGACCTCCCACTAAGGTAGGTAGAGGAAATAGGGTAAACCCAACCAGGCTTACTTCATGTAACTTGCTGGGATCAGAGCATTAGAATGTAATCATACAAGACACAAACAGGGGACTTGAATATGCTTATGTGATCTGACATGGTCTCCTGCACATCTGACATTTACTATGAAAAAAACACACCCTTGTTTACGTGGAATGAGGAGATGCTTGAGGCCAACCCTAACCCAACCCACAGCCCAGGGGCAATCCAGCTGACCCACATTCTGAAGCACAGCCATCTGGCTGACCTATTAACCTAGCTTTGTTTTTGTAAAAAAGATGAGATTCAAGAGTATGGTATTAGTATTACTAATTCTTTAAACTCTCCACCAGAGCTCAAATACAATTTAAAAAATCAAGAGATGAATCTGTTTCTCTTTTTTTGGAGAGGTGCTTCCTCGGGTCTTTTGTCTTCCTCTCTGGTCCTGCTGCCCAGGTGCCGTCCACAACCTTCCCTCTGTCATCATCCCGGGAATCCCCTTCTCTCCCTCTGGGTTTGATCTCCTGTTTCTGTACCACACACCTTCCATCTTCTTGATCTACATCTTTGTTTGAATAAGTACATTCTCTAGTAGATTCCTAAGTATGCATGGGACATAAATTTCTTGACGTTTTATAGCTGAAAACATGTACAGTCTAGACTCATTCTTGGAAGGCCACACTGGAAATTATTCTCTCTCAAAATTCTGATGGAATTTTTCTAATGTCTGATATTATTCTGATTTAAGGTCCCTTGCATGTTCTTTTTTTTTTTTCTTTCTGGAAATACTTGGGATTTTTATTTTATGACTGACATTCTGAAATTTTATGATATGCCTTAGAGTGGGTATTTTTCAGCCACTGTGTGCTAGGCACTCTGTGATTGCTTAATGTTCAACTGCTTAAAATTCAAGTATTTCAGTTCTGGGAAGTTCTCTCTCTCTCTCATTGCCTTTCCTCTGTTTCTTTGTTCTCTTCCTTAGGGATTAGATATTTTTGGATGTTGGGCTACCTGTCTTGATCCTTTCATTTTATATTTTTTCCTTCTATTTTCTATCTCTCAGGCTTTCTATTCTGTCAGGGAGGTATTTCAGCTTTTTCTTCAAATTTTTCTTTGAACATTTTGTTTCTTCTTTTTTTTTTTAACAGCTGAAGTTCTTTCTTTTTCTCTGAATCTTCCTTTTTCTTTTAGAGCAAGTGGAGGGGGGCAGGATGATGAGGACTGTCTTACTGCTTCTGGTATAAACTGTCTACCAATCCTCCTGTTCTCTAGCTCTATCTCGCACAGAAACCTTCAGAGGTATGTGATGCCTCAGGGTTCAGAGATTTGCTGAGTCCGTGCTGTGATCTAAATCGTTCCTTGTTGGTGGCTCTCATTACAGACTAGGGTCCAGCTCTGGTGTGTGTGATTAAGCACTTTGCACAATCCATCTATTTTACGGCCTCCAACATTCTGCTCACAGCTCTCATCCACTCATTTGATACTGGGCTCTCCTATTAGACTGGGAAGCCCATGAGGCCAATGGCTGTGCCTGTTCTATTAGCTTCTCAACACTCTGACATTTCAAAAATGTTTGTTGAATAAAATGAAGAGGACCCAGCTAACTGGAAGGAGGAGATGGAAGGAATAGGCAGTAATGTACTTTGCCCACAAGGGAATGGCATGTGCTAAAGACCACAGGTGAGAGAAAGCAAACTCCATCTAGAACCAGAGAGGATCTGAGTACTCCTGCCTGGATGAGTGCAAGGGGGTAGGGATCGGGGTGGGGTGCAAAGAAAGAGAAAAGGCGGGGGAATCCAGCAGAGACTAGATCATGGTGGGTCTTTTAAACTGTGTTAGGGAGTTTGGTCTTTACACTGAAAGGAATGGGGAGTTCTTTTAAAGCCTCTACTAGTCTCCTAGGGCAGCTGTAAGAAAGCACAAAACACACACCACCGAGTGGTTTACAATAATAGATATTTATCGCCTCATGGTTCTGGAGGAATAAAAGTCTGAAATCAAGGTGCCAGTAGGGTTGGTTCCTTCTGAGAGCTATGAGGGATATCTGTCCCATGTCTCTCACACTTCCTGGCGGTTTGCTGGTAATCCTTTCTTATAAAGGCATCACACAGATCTTTGTTATGCCAAATTTCCCCTTTCTCTAAGAAGACAGTCATACTGGATTAGGCCCCAACCTTCTGACCTCATCTTAATGTCATCATCTACAAATACCCAATACCTAAATAAGGTCACATTCATAAGCACTGGGGTTTAGGATTTCCATATCTTTTGGGGAAAACACAATTCTTAGCAGTGTCCTAACAGAAAGTGACATAATCAGACCCATATTTTAGGAAACCCTGCCTACCTCCAAGGAGAAAGGACTGGAAAGGATAAAGATCTCACCACTCCACAGGCCTTTGCCTTCAGCTCCGTGAAGGGTGAGGACAAGTGGTGGTGGGACAGACAGGTGGGCAGATTCCAGGGATGGCTGGTAACCTGCTAAGCAGAAAGGACAAGAAGGGGCTGATTGAATACAGAGGAAGAAAGAGGCTGAATAGAGGAGAAAAAGCAGTGAAGGATGACCCCTTTCCCCAACTCCCACACTGTCTTTACTGGGCTGCTCATCTCATCCCTGTCCTAAAACTGCGGTCTAAGGGACTTTAGTGTTAATGTCCTGCCTTAGGCAACATTTGACTTTGACCCTGTTAACCATCCTTTCCATTTTCAAACTCTCTTCTCCATGAACAATGATTTATACATAATTGTAAAATGAGCAATTCTATATTGAAATCTCATTAGCATTCAATTATCTAAAACTGAACTCATTCTTCCTCTGACAAAGAAGCTACTGAGCACCCCCTCCCTCACGTCCTTAGTTCAGCCCCGAGTGCATCACTGACCCAGGACAGTCCAGAGTCCTTTTGGACTCCTACTTTTTCCTCCTTCTTACATGTGGCCAAAGTTGCCTCTGTTTTTCCCTGATAATCTTTCCCACTTTTGTTCTTTCTATGCCTCTTCTACTTTATTTAAGCCCTTACCACCATACCCCTGCTTTGGGTCACTTTCCTGATTCACCACTCCTTACCTCATGCTCCTTTTTTCTTAGACAGAGAGAGCACGTGAGAATAGGGGGAAGGGGCAGAGGCAGAGAGAGAATCTTAAACAGACTCCATGCTGAGGGCCGAGCAGGGCACAGAGCTCAATCTCACGACCCTGAGATCGTGACCTGAGCTGAAACTAAGAGTAGGATGCTTAACCAAATGAGACACCCAGGCGCCCCCCTCACTCCTCCTTAATACATCCCACACATCAAACTCCTCTTCATCGGGCTACAACTTCCTCCCCTCATTCTCCTCCTCATTAATCATCTGAGATTACCCATCACGTCTAGGGTAAAGTCCAAATGCTGCCTCCATCCGTGTTTCAAGCCTCCTACTACCGGCATAAGCCTTCTGGTACTCTCGAGCTGGTCTGGTAACCACGGGCCTCGCCTGGCACATTTCTCATATGCCTATCAGATTCATGCATTCTCTCCCTCCCTGCCCGCTCACCCACTCCCCATTTCCATAAATCTGAATCATTCTCTGAGAACTGAGAACAAGAAAGACCAGCTACATAACTTGTGAGCCCCAGTGCAAAACAAAAACATAGGATTCTATGTTCAAAAATGATCAAGAATTTTTAGATGCTGACAACAGAACATGAAGCCAAGTGTGGAGCCCTTCTGAGCAGAAGGCCCTGTGCGGCATGGGCCACATGTCCACAAAGCAGGTCCTGCTCAAGAATCCTTCCTTGACCGCCAATTTATTTTTTATTCTCCTCCTAACACTTAGAGTATGGTCTACAACCCACGACATCTGCTGCACTCTGCCATTCTTTGTCCAATAATCTCTCTGTCCATATGTCCCGTATGTGTTGTTAGGATCTCTATTGGTTCATCAAGCTCTTACGAGGACCATACTGTGTGCTAGGCCCTTAGAAAACAAAACCAAAAGACTCCTCTCCGACACTCAAGTATTTCACAATCTGGAAGGTTACTAAACATCCTAACAATTGTAATGCCGTGCAATAATCACTGCGAAGAGAGATGCCCAGGGTGTCGGTGATGTGGGGGCTACAGGCAGGAAGGCATCTTAGAAGATGTGTAGCTGGGTCTCCACAGTTCCAAGGGTGTGGAAGCTGGCCAGGCCAAGGAGGGGAAAGAGAGCGATGAAGGACTTTTCAGAGAGAGGGACCAGCATATACAAATTGTGTGCGAATGTCCGTGCCTCATCCAACTGAAATGTCAGCTTTCAGAGTACAGGAAACGCACCCTCTCTTAGCACCTCATACAATTCATTGCTCATAGTACAAATCCAATAAATATTCGATTAGTTGAGGAGGTAAACTGATTCTATAAACAATGTACAATTTAAGAGTTAAACTAAAAAAAAGGTAGTGAGAACTTTTAAATATATATCTAAAATTCCCTAAGCATGAGGAGTCTTCCAGAGAATTTATATATATATAGCTTCCCTAAAAAGACTGATTTTTACATACATTTAATGCTAATTTTACTACCTCTTTCTGGTCACAGCGCAACAAAATCTAATTATAGCTATTATTGCCAGGTAGAGTATAAAAGGAAGCGGGCTGTTCCTAGCTGCAAATTTGATTTTCATAAAACATCAAGTACATAAAAATGTTATCCTTGCACTATTTTTAAGTATCGAAAATTTTAAAAAGTTGAATCTAGCCAATAATGTAGCTACTCACTGGCATTTCACAACCCATTTGAGTAGCAGAGTCATTAAAACAGATGCAGGCTGAGAGGAAGGTCCGCCACCTACCTTTGGCTTCCCACGCTGGAAAGACAGTATTTCCCCAATTTTTGTAAAAACATAGACTGCGGCTGCTGAGACAATGTTTGAGGTGCTTCCAGCCAGCAAGAACACAAATACAAGGACAAAGCTTTTAAAATAAGCGTACAGAAAATAATAAAAGAAAAAGAGAGTGTGAATCAAATACTAGAATGGAAAGTCAAGAGCCACGCAAAGCTAAAAACAAATAAAAATGAAAAAGCTAGTAAGAAAAATACTTGAGGAGCACAGTGAACAGGAAAAGCAAAAGACCTGAAATCTGAAATCTTAGCGACAAATCGTGATCCCCGGGAATGTCATAGGTCTCGTGCCAAGCACTTCCCTTGTACTTGGCTGAACTTATGTGTCAACTGGAGACAATACTCACCTATGTCCCAAGACTACCTTGAAGAATGAATGAGAGAAGGCATGCTAACACAGCCAACACCGTGGTCCTAGTTAGTGCCAAATTTCTGCTGGATTTGAGTTTGCAAGTTGTGATTTATAGAAAATACCAAAATACATCATTATGTCAAGTCAGGTTCATTCGTTCCAACAATCTTTTTTTTTAAATTACGTTTCAACTGGAATTTCATTCGCCTCCACCAGTGCCCAGTGCCAGGGGCCTTCACACATCACAAGCAGACTTTCAGCAACCTCATGATGTAAGTGGCATGTATTCCATTTCAAGGCAAGGAAACTGAGGCCCAGAGGAAAAGTTGTTGTCTCTACTGTGTATCTGCAGCTGCAATATGAAAATATTTCTGGTCAAGTTCTCCATTCCTTAAATAGAAATATGAATCAGCTGCTAATTCTCTGCAGAGTTGGCCAAAATACAGAGTAGTTTCAGTGAATTCATATGACACAGTTTCCTCATTTCAGTCACTATTTATGAAGCAAGTATTTACTGTGTTTAATGAAGAATGTATTGCATATAAGACAGAAAACACACAAAGGGACACAGAATCATAGGAAACGTAGGCGCTAGAGAGTAAGATAATGAGATGGGCTGCATTAGATCAGTCTGGTGGCAGACAGATGAAATAGGGTGGGTGGGGACTGGAAAAAGGGAGGATCAGGGAGGGAGGAGGGAACCGCTGCCAGCCTGGGGTGGCGGCAAGGCACAGCAGAAGCACGAGACACACACAAGACAGTTTCTGAGGCTATGTGCAGGGGATGAATGAGAAAATGAGTCAAGGATGATGTTGAGGTCAAGCAGCTAAGGAATTCGGGGAAGAGGGATGCCTTGGGTCGAAGTGCAACATTTTAGGAAGAAGTGGAGGAAATCCACTGGATCACAATGGCATTAAGGCAACACTGAAAATGCTCAGGATTGCTCCCCTGTGCAAAATGCAAGCTATGGAGTGGAGCTGTGGGGCTAAGTCAAGGCAGAAGATACAGATCTGAGCCTCATCAGCATGGAGAGAATTGAAGCTATGAGTCAGGGTCAGCTCTCCAGGAGGAAGCACACAGAAGCACAAGGATTGACTTCCAACATCAAGAGGGGGAGAAAGAAGAAAGACAAATCTGATTAATTTTTTGGCATGTAATGGAATATCCTAAGATAATATCAGATTAGATTTCAGATTATTTAGACTGTGTTAGAAAGTAAAGGAGTATATTTTATTCTTGTTTTTATGTCCCATTAAAGGTTAAGTATCAAGGAGAAGGAGAAGTATCAAAGGAGAAGGCCCGTGCACTTTATAATTCTGTCCATTTTGAGAAGAATCTTATTCAGGGAAAGGAAATGGCTGAAAATGAAGTCTCGTGGACCAAACAAGAATATTAATAATCCATTTACATTTACGATAATGTGTAGGATCTGTTTCCATTGATGAGACCTTGGAAGTGCCCAGCAAAATCTCAAAACTTGTTTCTGCCAGCAATGATCACAACATCCAAATTCATTCACTGTTTTTCTCATTCATCCTACTTTTTATAAGGCGTTGAGAATACAGTGGTGGATAAAACAGACACATTCTCTGTTCCTACAGAGTTCATAGCCTAACTTCTGACATTCTGCATCCTGCCTTTTTGCTTCCATTCCAAAGTAAACAGGATTGAACCTCAGTGACATTTAATTAACTTGCTTTTCTCATTGTCCCTTGGCTACAAACTTCTTACAGGTGAAGGCTGAGTGCTTACTAACTAGCAAATGGAGATCTTCTTCAAGATGAACTAGATACTAGCCAGTGCCCAAGCAGTCACACATTTTAAGCTGAGTAGTTGAGTGGTTCCTGCTACCTCTCCAGTGGGCTGTGTCACCTGTCTACACCGTGAGGGTTTTAGCCTTCGAAGGCAGCCTAGCCTTTAACAAACTCCAGTCAGAGGAATAAGAACATGGGAAGGAGAAGGATCCTTTGTCATCTCATCTCCTTTCCCATTGTCCTTTCCTGTTTGTACTTTTTAAAAAGATTTTATTTATTTATTTGTTTGTTTGTTTATTTATTTATTTATTTTACTAAAGCTACTGAATTTATAAACTTTCCTTTTGTAAGTGTTAAGGAAAACAAGGCTTCACAGTAAGTGTGCCAACTCTGCCCACCCTAGTGATGGCATTAATGGGCACGCAGGGTTGTCTTCATCTCTAAGTCATTTTCCTGCCTGTGGTTTGAGTCGATCTCAAACACCTACAGGGACCAGGCAAGTGCTTAACCGGAGTGACATGGGCTGAGTACAAGTGTCAGAAACTGACACCTGTCGGGAAAATAGAAGCCTTTTCCACAGGTAGTAGCAGAAAGAATACCAACTTGATTGCTCAAGAGAAACCAGAAATCTGGATTTTTATGTGAACTCTTCTGATTTTTAAAATATTATCAGTGGAGGCGCCTGGGTGGCTCAGTTGTTAAGTGTCTGCCTTCTGCTCAGGTCATGATCCCGGGGTCCTGGAATCGAGCCCTGCGTCAGACTCCGTGCTCAGCGGGAAGCCTGCTTCTCCCTCTTCCACTCCCCCTTTTTGTGTTCCCTCTCTCACCGCGTCTCTTTGTGTCAAATAAAAAAAATCTTAAAACAAAGTAATTGTCAATGAATTTAAAAAAATGTAAATGTCATGTCCCTAACTCACAGCCTCTAGTCTATGGCGGGTTTGACAAGGAAGTCATGGAGAGTCATCAACACGGTTAACCTTGTCATGTGTTACTGGTGCAAAGGACTCAAGAATGTTCAAATAACCTGACAGAGGAGGCATCCAGTTAGAACAGAAGTGAAAAGAGAAACAACTGAAAGTCTTAATAATGGCGGCGCCTGGATGGCTCAGTCGGTTCAACGTCTCCTTCAGCTCAGGTCATGATCTCAGGGTCTTGGGATCGTGCCCTGCATCGGGCTTCCTGCTTAGAGGGGAGTCTGCTTCTCCCTCTCCCTCTCCCAGCTAGTGTTTTCTTACATTCTTTCTCACTCTCAAATAAAATTTTAAAGACAAAAAAAAAAAGACTTAATAATGGTGAGAAAATGATGACTATTACTGCATATATGGGATGAATGGTCTGGCAGTAAAAATGATACTGGTGTTGAAAATGAGCCTGACCTATGTTATCATCATTATTGGCATCATCATCAGCTGGAGACAAAGGGGAAATCTGATGTGGTAAATACTGGATGCCTAGTATTAATCCAAAGAAGGCTGGGAATGTGAAAAATTAGTATGTCATGGCAGTCTGCCATGGCCTGAACAATAGCTGAAGGCTGTTGCAAGGCCTGGAACATTCCATTGGTTTAAAGCCCATGGCACCAAAATTTGAGGTTCCGGTGCAGATTTATGCATCCATTCATTCATTTTTTTCCAACAAGTATTTACTGAGCACTTACTACGTGCCAGGCAGTATCAGAGGCACTGGAGATAAAGTCATGCATGAATTAGACAAAAGTTCCTGACCTGTTGTAGTTTACATCCTCACTGGGAGATGCAGACGATATACAAAATAACAAGGCATACAATATATTAGACAGTGATAAATCTTAGAAAGAAAACAAAAAGAAATCAGTGAGGGGGAATAGGTGTGTGTGTGTGTGTGTGTGTGTGTGTGTGTGTGTGTGTGTGTGTGTGCACATGCGCATCCTTGAGGCAGAGAAGGGCGACATGGGTTTGAGAATCTAAATAAGGTTACCAGGCGAGGTCTTACTGAGAAAGTGACATCTGAGTTGAAACAGGAGAGAAATTCACGCCGCAGGTGAAGAGTGGCAGTGGAGTAAGCCCTGCAGATTCTGGGGTAAGAAGATTCCAGGCAGAAGGAACAAGTGCAAGGGTCCTGAGGGAAAGGTGCCCCGCTGTTTGCAAGGCTAATGTGATGAGGCAAAGATGGAGACATGGGAGCAGCAGATGAGGCCGAGTGGCCTGATCGCACAGGGTGTGGGCTTTTATCATAAGTGGTATAAGACGTCATTGCAGGGAAGGAAGTCCCCTGATTAAACCAAAGGAGAGAAGGCTGGGTGCAGTAAGATCAGTGGGTGGCTGTTGCATGAATCTGTGAGAGACAGGGGTGGCTTGGACTAAGGTCTTAGCAGTGGAGAGGGCAAGAAGTCACCTGATTCTGCGTATATTTTGACAGCAGAGG